>JAQFYQ010000252.1:0-19133 GCA_034694885.1 Buchholzia appendiculata | reverse complement strand
CCCCCCCCCCCCCCCCCCCCCCCCCCCCCCCCCCCCCCCCCCGGCAGATGAAATGCGTCCTATAGGAGTTGGCATGAATAGTTTTTGAAGTATAAATGGCATGCTATTTCTGTTCATTGCCTGTGTATGCCTTACATTTAGCCCGAAGTTGTGGTCTCACCTCATACAGCTTTCCTGTTTCGATATGCTTGGCAGTGTTGTTCAGTTGGCCTGCACTAAAACAAAAATTTAATCCACCAGTGGAGGCATGCGATGCTTGCTACACTTGTCAAACGTTATATTCAAGTTAATCTCGATGTGGGTCAGCTTTAAAGTGTATCAATGAAATATCATTTTGTTATCACGCTGACAAACCTTACAACTACTGGATATACTGTATTCTGAATATACTGTAAATGTGCATGTCTTGTACACATCCTACTTATACATATTTCAATGATTAGTTATACACACCTTTTTTAATCAATTCTATGTAGTGGTAGTGTTGCAAAGAGGTAAATTTAATAGTCCAGAGTAGTTTTGCTGTTCCCATAATATTTTTCTAGTAAATTATCTCTTCTATTTGTTTTTTGTGTGTGAAATATTTGATCTGGCTGACATCTGCATCATGGCATTGCTATTCGACCAGCAATAAGTACTGCAGACTAGGGTGCAGTCTTTAAGAAATGTGGTAAAATGACTAGATCCCTTAGAAGCATGTATAATAGTTATAGGATAGCCAAATGCAATACTCGCAATATACTGCTACATTAATTATCGTGCAATTTAATATATTTCATAGCTTTTTGGGGATCAAAGTAATTAATTATCATTTGAATCATTTGAATTGGATTATGATTTAAAATTCTACACTCGTTTACAGATTGTCAATGCTAGGGGTAATGTTGATTTAAAGAGATCATATTTAAGCTAGAGTGTTTATTAACCTAAATGAGAAAGATTTTTGCTAACAAGATTGCTGTAAACAAACAGTATTGATCTGTGGCCTGTGGGTTTTGGTCTTTGACCTGTAGGCTGTTGATGCATTATTTTGTTTTGGGTCTCAAATAATGTTTACTTTGTAATTTATCATTGTTTGTGAGCTTAGTCTTTTTACCTTGCTCCTTCTTTTTGACCTATTTATTCTTTCTTGGAACTTATGGACTGTTGTATGGTTCTACTTTAGTAAACCAGGGCTGTTTACGTTTTCTGTTTTCTTATGCTTGTTCCTTGTTCTTCTTTCTTTCACAGTAAGTGCCAGTTTGGGCAGTATTTCAGACTAGATATTGATAGAATGTATTTTAGTTTGAATTTCTTGTCTTGCAGTTTTGATAAAAAAATATTTTAATTTATAGCTCAAACTTATGTTATTGGTAGAAATTGTTTCAAGTTCGTATCTGGTCTCTTTTTGGTCCTGCTGGATGTTTATAACAATAATTGTCAGTTTGTGTAGACCGTGTTCATGTAATGCTGGTAGCAGGGAATAGCTCTGTAGGTATACAGAATCTCTGTTGCAACACTTAGGTTGCGATGACTCATGCTTTACAGCTGCTGCTCTATGAATATGACAGTTTTTACCTATGAATTATTGATTTACAAAGTAGCTTGTGTAAGCTACTGGTAGAGATTTAAGTATAATTAGACTAGAGACATACGGTATTTGTGATTGATGTGAAGTGTACGCTTTACATACGAGACATGTGTACAGTTATACTAGACTCGCGATGTATGTATGTGTACAGTTATACTAGACCCTTGAGTCTTGATGTGTATAATACATGCGTACAGTTATACAAGTCTCATTATGAATGTAGTACATGCGTACAGTTATACTAGACTCTTGATGTATGTAGTACGTGTGTGCAGTTATGCTAGACTCTTGTTGTATGTAGTAGGCCTACATGTGTACAGTTATACTAGACTCGCGATGTATGTAGTACACACATCGCGAGTCTAGTACAACTGTACCGTGTGCATTGCATCAAATCATGTGTATTTCTCTAGTACATAATTATGTGAACATGTACATACTGTGTACATGTCATTACATATGATATGTACTAAAGAAATATACAAGATTGACGTACAGTGTAACTGTACATGCTAGGCGTATGTACAATATACAAGACATAAGTATGATGTATGTACTATAAAGTTTATGCATCATGTGTTTCTCTTTTGTACACTTTATACACTTTACATGTTCGACTCTATACAATATGCCAGACATGTACAAGTTTGATGTGTGCAGCTTGATAACAAAATGTTATTTAATCACTGCAAGGCTGATCGACAAAGGAAATTGATATTAGGACATTGTTTACCAGTTGTATCTAGCCATGTAGTGTAACCCCCCCTCCTAACCCCCCCCCCTCTTGTGAGCTGTACAGTTACAGTAGTACAAGCAAGTTGAATGGGGCAGTTTTTCAATCATTCTTAACCTATGTGTTCAATACATTTTGTAAGATTAATTGCTAAGATTAATTGCTAAGCCTATTTGTTACACTCTCACACATGACACTCCCGCCTCTGTCTTCTGTGTTGCTCATTGTGTTGCTGGCTGACTCAGCTGTTTGATGGCCATGGAAGTTGTAGTAGGCCTACCGATCTAGAACAGCAGCTTATTTTATGAGATCGCTGGTGCATAAAAATCCTTGGAATGTTTGTACTGCACTGCATGCTATCAGTCTGCAGTTCTTCTTCTCACCGTCCGTCCATCCGTAGTCATGCATTATTGTGCGCTGTCTTTTGTGTGTGGCCGGTGAAAGGCTGCTGCTAGCCTGGCTTCTACAGGCGCTGAATTAAAATAGGAAGAAATGTTTTTTGCCAAGTTATTATTGAATGACGCAGCACTGGTTGACTCACGCACGGTAGCATGCAAGGCTAGCGTGACCTGCTCGTTGCCTGATTTCTTGCTTGCGTGTTGGACTCTACTTATGTGTTGCAAGCCGTATGTGTCTCTATGTGTGTTTCTCTGCGTGTGTCTCTATGACATTGTGTGTGTGTCTCTACGTCGCTTTACACCGGCCACTGCTGTGACGTAGGGTGACAACAGTCTTACATTGAATAGCTGAGGGGTATTTATTAGCATTCCGGTGATACTTTTTTGTATTTGTATAGAGCGGGGGATTGGACACAACTGGCAGAATTACAAGTTCTGTTCTGTTTGGTTGGTTGGCGTGTCACAGTGAAGCGTTTTGACTTTTTGAAAGTTAATTGTTGACTCATGTCCGTGAATCGTTGGTTAGTTTATCTGATACTAAGGTGAATGTGATTAACAGCTGATTCTGTAGCTAGTTGTTCATTGTGCATTACACACAAGTTGGAATTATTTGTTTATGTGCATTCTATACAGTTTTGTTCAATTAAATATTAATATATAGTGGGTGATTGAAACGAGATTAAATTTTTAAAAATAAAACCGTATAATAATACTATATACGGTTATGGTACTATAGTGTTAGTGAATTTATTTTATTGCATTATTTTTTTATTGCACAGCAGCAGTTACAGGTTTTTAATTATCTGTTATTGAAAACAGGTTATGTCCTTTAGGTGCTTATATGACAATAGGGATTAGACGATTAAAATAAAATAAACTTCTTTTGTTTTCAATCCTTCTTGACTACAACAATTTATTTTGTTTTATTAAATGTTTTAAGTAGATCCTAACGTTAAAGTAATGATTTTATGTGAAATGTTCCTTTTTGTAATATTTACTGTCCATTTTGATCTGGTGCTGCAGGTCTAATTTAATTACAGTTTACGAGAAAGCAAGTACAATTATGGAATGCTTCCAGTGTCCTATTTCAGGATATGTTATTGGGGTCCAGACATTTATTATTAGCGATAATCATTGTAGTCATATTGTTTGGTCAAGGTTACTATTTTCTCAGAAAATAAACTTGAATTATAATACATGTATTTTGTTATCACTTTCAGGTTTCGAGACATAACTTCTGTCCCTGTTCTGAACTTACCGTTTTAATCTTTGCCATGTCCTATTAGCCACTGTCCGCCGGCTAATCGAATATCATGGATGACTTGAAGAATCTTCCGGAGCCGAGTCGTTCGCGAGCGAAGGCTCTGCTCACATGTCGTCTCTGCTCGCAGTACTTCGTCGACCCCAGAGTTCTTCCGTGTCGACACTCGTTCTGTCGCAAGTGTCTTCAGTCGCTCCATGACTCGCTCCAAGCGGCTGCTCAGCCATCCTCGCTTCGCATCGGCTCCATGCCTTGTCCCACATGCCAGCAGCCGATCGGTATCCCGATGACGGGCATGAGGGGTTTTCCCGTCGACACGAAGATATCGCGCATTAAGGATCTCGTTGTGAACGAGATGGCGAAGAACATATCGAAGAAAATCAACGGCTCATCGGACGCCGACTCGCCCAAGTCGGAGAATGCAGCTGATGATGACAGTTACTCGACGAGAAGTGCCGAGGACGCAGCAGCGTCGGGTCCTAACGGGAAACATAGACGGGACCACAGTTATGACAACATGTCTTTCTCTGACCGTGTCGGCACGGGCGCTAACTATAAGCCGAATCCCGCTTATCCAGATTTCTCCAAGTTTGCCAAGTATTTTGATCACGACGGAAAACCCGTAGAGCCCGCTCCCTTCAAGCCGACTATTCGAGCCGACCGGCATCGGGTCGGCTATTCAAGCAGCTTTCAGCACCAGCGACGGAAACCGGTAACGGTGCGGGTCAGGGCCATGGACGACTCGATCGACCTGTTTCCTGGACAGTCGTCGAGATACGGTTCTGCACCGCATGTCGGTGAAGACGGGCAAGTGCCGACACGTGACGGAGCGAGTGTCGGAGGGACGAGGCCGAATTCATCCGCATACCAGCGCAGTCGAAGCGCTCGACCGGCTACAAGCAGAACTTTTGATTCGCCGGTTAACTTTGATGACGATGATTTCAGCCCAGAACCTAGTAAAACTGCAGAGAAAGGAAAGACAGATCCGCCACTGTTGCACCGTACTCGTGCAACAACGGACTCGAATGGGTCAAAGTCGTTCGATGCTGATACCCCCAGTCCAAAGAAAGGCGAGTCTGGACGAACCGGGCCAAAACCTCGCCGGGGCTTGCGGGCTGACGGTGCCTCGAAGGCCGATAGATCTCATGGGGGAGCGGGAACATTGCCTGTACACCGTGAGAATATCACGACTGAGACGTCAGGCACGCACCGATACTTCGGAGCAGCGAACCCTAGCGAGTCGGCTCCTGGATTTAGTTACTCTCGACCTAATAGCAGCGGTACTTACAACAACAAAGCAGACGATAAGGGAAGAAGTCCTGCAGCTCATAACGTACATTTCAACGATGAGAAGCAAGCAGCAGGGTCAGGAAGAAAGTTGCCCAAGACTCCAATGGATCAGAAGGATGTTCCATTTGGTGGTAGTGATAAGAAAGGAGAGAATGTACGTTCCAGCTACAAGCAGTCATCGCCCGAACCGTCTTCAGCAAGACGTACTAGTAGTTCCAGGATGAACGAAGATGGTAAGAAAACGAACCGAGACACTTCCGGAGGTCGATTGCGCAAGGGATCTGATGTCACGACGGACGAGAAGCCCGGTTCTACGAGTTCCTCTAGTTATCGGACAACAAGGACACAAGGTGGCAGTGGTCCAGATAGCGATTCCATGCGCAAACAATCTAAGCCTGTTTTTGATACTCCAAAGAAGCCCATGGCGGGCGCTAATGAAGGTTCAGGACAGGAGACGAAGAGTAGTATGCCAAGGCGACCATCGTCTGGTAGACGACTCCCGGACGATGTTTCAAAGCAAGCCGAGTCTGAAGGCAAGGCAAACGTGGAGTCGCCTAAACGACCTCGGAGTGTAGGTACTGCCGCTAATGGAGAGCAGAGCAAAGATCCATTTAGTCGTAGACCTAACGATTCAGCTTCTGCAAAAAAAGAAAACGGTAACAAACAATTTTCCTCAAGTTCCGGTCAGGAAGAAGCGGCAGAATCCTCGAAACGCGAACGAAATAACCGCAGTGCTCGACTGAATAACAAGGCGAACGGTTCTACGAAGCAAAGGAAAGATATACCTCATGGAAATCAGTTTGAATTTATGACGGCGCCAATGAATGAGGATGGCACTCCTTGGGGAACTGGAAGAACTAAAGAACAGCGGCGCCAGGACGCTCGAAGACATTTCTCAGATAGAATCAAGCATCAGTTCGAAGTTTACATGAAGAACAAGGAACAGGAGCCGACAGAAGCGAATCAGAAGGGTGAAGAAGCAGGCGGTCAGGCACAAACTGACTCAAGCACAGAAGGACAAACTACGGGTCAAGAACCCGGTACTGCAGGCACTGAGCAAGCGAACGACACAAAAAATAATGTGCAGAATGGGAAAAAAGTGTCCTCTGAGCCTGCGCCGGAACCGGAAAAGCCCGGTCGTAACTGGGAGGAGTTGATCAACAACACACGCGCAAAGTATTCCTCCGAACGCGTTGAGAAGTCGATGCCGGTCGGGCTTGAACCGCTGTGCGCCGAAGGGGTTTTCTCAAAGTGGCGCATATCAAAGACGGAGTTTGGCATTCCGACGTCTATGGCGATATCATCCAAGGGATGTGTAGTTGTTGCCGAGTACGGACAGAATTGCCTCGAGTTTTACGATGAGGCAGGTGCGCCGGCGCATAACATGGAAGGTGTGAAGCCATTCAGTGTCGTCTTCAACGATAAAGATCAGGTATTTTCTTCTTATCGAATCTTGTTGAACATTGTTGCATCGTCTTATTGTGCATGTAGTTGGATAGAGCTTTCATTCAGGCCTGTAGCCAGGATTTCATTTGAGGATGCGATTTCCTCCAAAAAAAATCAACCACCTTTTTAAACATTTTAACTACTTTTTACAGTTTTAATTTGGGAGGAAAGGTTGTTTCCTGGGAATTTTTTCTTAGGTAGTGGAAGGAAGTGGTATTGACCATAATATGACCATTTTTTAGAAAAATTTCATCTTGTGTTGAGGTTTTAACCCGTTTTAATCCTCTTCTTGTGCACTGTGCAGGTAATAAATAAGGTCTTAATTATCTGCCAAGAACCTGTTTTTGCTAATAGTTATTACAGTGACCTAAAGGTTCAGAAAATTTATGAACTTTCATGCATTCAGCTGTAGTATAGTATTTGGTCCCCTGTTTATACTAGAACCAGTGCATCATGTTTAGTGTGTAACTCGGGGACACTCGAATTCCTTTGAAACTGTAGGAAATAAATAGTTACTAAAGAAATATTTTCTAGCTCACGTGAAGAGTGTGAATAAAGCTGGTTGGCTAGAAAATTTGTAATAGGGACTGAAGCATTTGCTTTAAGGAGAGCATCCAGCTGTAAAACTTTGGCAGATGTTATTCAGATGCAAGGTCTGTTCGATTGCTGCACGATGGTTATCAGTCGATGAATAATATGATGATCATTGTACAGTAGTACTACCAGCCACAGCAGGGACGCCTGTAGCCGGCTAACCGAAAATACGGTTTGGGGCTTCCTTTGCAGGAAGCAGGGTGGTCTCAGCTCTCAACTCAGACAAAAAGCACAGCATCACACCAACTACACGAACTAACCATAAACTCACAATGCCCAAGAAAGATGAAAAGAACCATCTTCAACGATTGGGACCAGTACACAATCAACATTCAAACGCCGCACCAATCACAATGGACTTGATCAAACTGAACCTCAAATCAATACACACCAAATTCGTCCAGCTATACCTATAAACACAACAACCTAACAAACTAATATCACAACATCCACCTACCATAAACAGGACAGAAGAAACCCTAAACCGCAAATCCAGACGGAGACTTGCACAACTAAACACTAGTCTAGAACAAATCACCATTTCTCCACTCATACCTTAACTAAATCGACCCTCAAGCCCACCCATCACCTCTCGACCCACTCTGCAAAATCCATTCCCACGACACCTCACACCTCTTGTCATGCCACTCAATGCAAACCAACCTGGAACCCCTGGATCTATGGAGAGACCCCGTGGCAGTGGCCGATCTACTCCAGCTGTGGGAGGACGCAATGTCGGCAGCTGGAGGCGGAACGGGGCCCTAGCCTGACGGAGTCTAGGCGGAACGCAAACAACAACAACATGATCATTGTGATGATCATGATCATCAAAGTTTAACATGATGAACTTTTTTTAACTTATTAAATTCTCGTTTTTGTTACGAAATATTCATCACAGATCTTTACCAATTTTTTATTTATCTGATATTGCTGAAGTTATCGTTTCGTATGCGTTGTTGTTTTAAATTATGCTATTATTACCCTACACTTCGTATCAAATGCAACTTTTTATATATATATTGGTTTAAATTTGAAGTATTTTATTTGTCACGGAAGCTGAAAGTATATGTAGACTCTCGCTGTGTGCTTTAGGTGATAGTGGGCGATCGCAGGGGTCAGGCAGTGCGTATCTTTGACGAATACGGCGGCGACGTGGCTCACTGGGACGCCACATCCTTCAAGTGGATCTGCGGCATAGCCGTCCTCGAGAACGGCCACCTCGCAATCTACGACCGAGAACGATGCAAGATTGGCATCTACTCTTCGCCCGGAGAGAAAGTTCGCGAGTTTTCGTCCTTCGGTTTAAACGACTCGCAAGTCTGTATGGCCGACTTTATAGCCATCGACAGCAAGAGCCGGATCCTGATAGCCGACTCTGGTAACCACTGCGTCAAGATATTTGACTCGATGACTGGTGCACATTTAGGCAAGTTTGGCGCGCGAGGGGATGCGGACGGGTGTCTCGATTGGCCGAAGGGTATCTGCGTCGATGCCAACGATAACATAATCGTGACGGACGTGTACAACAGTCGAGTGTCGATGTTCTCACCCTCAGGTCAGTTCATGCATCACCTGATCACGGACATAGAGAACCCGTACAGCATCTGCTACAGCAAACCTACCAGCTCCATCGGTCTCACACGGTATGACCTTGACGGCACGAGTCAGTACGACGTGTATGGCGTGTAGGATGTTTCAACTCGCATTTCTGTACACTTCAGTTAGTGATGTTGTACGTATAGTTGTAGGGTTAGGGTAGTCGATCTGTCTCTTTCTCATCTAGAAAATTGTTCATACAGATGATTAATTGTTCATGATTGTTTTTAGTAAATGGCTGCTTATTGTGTTGTTTTATAATGCTTCAGTTTTTCCATCGTGCCTTAAAAGTAAACTGAAGTAGCCTATAATCTTTGTCGTCATCACTTATCGGTCCAGAATAGTTTAACGTCATCGCTAGGGCTGTTTGAAGTGTGTTGTGCGTTACCAACTTTATCTCTCGGTAATGAGGAGCGAATTGTTGACAAATGTGCTCACGGCGATTAAACTCTGCAGAGCATATTTATTTTCACATGTTGGATTTTATTGTTCAAAGTTTTACAGCCGGATGTCATACCTCACTGCTCGCCTTATCGAACACATGGAGGAACACGGTGGCTGTATTGTAAAGCCAGACACCAGTGGGCACTGGAAATATAATATAATACGGATGATGTACAAAGATTTGCTTTTAGCTTCATTTTGAATCTCAGCGTATTCGTGTATTAATTGTTATGTTTTTATAAAGACAAAATTATATGAAGGTGGTTTTTGGGTACATCACTCCTAAAAAAAAATGTTTGGCAAGTTGTTGGTCGGAATATTAATTTGAACATTGTGCATGTTAGTCGTTAAGTGTAGCAGTTAAAATGATATTAATATTGTATACAGTTGTAGGTTTTTTGACTGTATTGTACATTTTTAAAAATTCTTCTATTTTTCAAATGGATCATTGTAATTCACAAACAGTTCACAAGCCTTAGCTTTCACAGGTGTTACTACTTCGTTCACAAGACTTGTCAACATTTTCACGTCGTGTCCAAAGCTAGCAATTTATACCAGCTGGTTAACGCTTCATTCATGGGATAAGATGTCAGTTCTAACCATGGGGCTGGTTAACTCTGTTTAACTCTGGTTGACTCTCGTTAACTCTGTTCTTCACAGTTACAACATCAGCCGGACGTTATAATTTACAAAATACATAATAATATTAATTATGTAAACTAACTGCTAGCAAATTTTGTATTGCGGTAATGCATTTTTAAGATACATTTCTCAAAATTCTAATTTTACTTTTGTTTCGTCTGATGTCAAGTGATGAACTATGCAGGAGCGTTTCGCTTTGAAAGTAATTCTTGTTTCTTGTTCTTGTTCCGCAAGTAAGCTATGGAGTACTGTTGATTGTTATGCATAATTATTCAGGTTGTTTGTCATACCTTTCTCTGTAACAGTCAATTGTTGCTGTTTACTTTTATTACGCAGAATTTTATTTACTTGAATCTAGTCTTAACTGACATGAAAAAGAAGATGAGCAACAATGACAAATTGAACTCTACTGTTTGTCAGTTGGAGTGAATTCAGAACTGTTTTATATTTTCATGTACATTTATGACAGTGACTAGATCATCTGTTTATCATTATTAGAACGATATTTGTTCACTTCTGTTCTGATTATTTAGGCATTCTTGTTTTTTTTCAGTTTTTATTTTAATTTGCAACTTTTTTTCTACTCGAGTTCTTACTGAGATGAAATTGTATTAGGGCCATATTTACGTACATATGGTGTAACTGTCCGGAAAGAATGTATGTGTAGCGTTATTAGTTAAGCTTTGAATATGCATTTAATAGTTGTTTAGTTAAATTTAGTGACATCTAAATTATGACTGCATTTATTTCTGAAGTTTCTATAGCATTGTTACTGGAGATTAATGCTGTGAGTAATAAATATGCTTAATGAATTAAGATACTGTGATTATTGTTGTCTGTGACATTAATTCGATGCCTTCTCGAGGGCTATCCCGCATACATGAGAATGTATGTATGCTGCATACAGGGCTGATTTTTCTGTTGCGCATACGTAGAGAAGAAGTAAATGCTTTCTACAATGCCTATGCTATGTGCACTGTTGAATGGGGCACTGATATTATTTTTAACGTTTCTGTATATGTGTGATATTTGATGATGTAGATAGAGAATTGTTTGGTTTGTTTCTATTGAGTTGACGTCAGATGTAGTGCTGTGTTCATTTCTGTTTGACCTTTCTCACTAATTATCTGCTGACGTTTCTTTATTGCATGACGATCAATCGGTCAGGCGTATCTCAGTTCACTCAATCTGCTAGCTAACGCAAAGTTTTGTATTTCACTGACCGCAGACTTTGCCGTGTGTGTCGTGTGTTAGTTTCTATAGAATGTATTGTGTTTTCATTAAGATCTTTGGTTTTCTATGTTGGATTCCAGGCACGTTGATGTATTTATATTGCTAGTAATAATGAGCTAACTCAATCTTGCTGTATGTGGTGCACGTAAACGGAGCATAGTGCAGAAGTTTTTCATTTATAAGCTTCCATTGAATTGTTGTTGTGTGCCATTTTAACTGGTATACCTTTAATCGGTATTCAGTCGGCTAGTTTAAGTCTACACACCTCTGATCAGCCTAGGTGCCCTCTGAACTTTGCCCAAGTATGCAAGACTCAATTGTTCAGAAGTTGCAGAGATTCTATAGCTAATGCAGTTTTCCTGTCTGGGAGGCGGATCTCGACCGGTTTGTGCTGCTTGTTAGCGCTACTTGCTAACCACTCGGCCATGCAGCCGACCTTCTACTGAATGGATAAGCTTTCATTGATACGCTCGATATCTAAGCTGTTTATATGAACAGATTCCTGTTTGCTATCAGTTATAACAATCACTGAAGTTTGATGTACATTTCACATATATTAGGAATGTATAATAAGCAGGTTATTTTGCATTATACTAAAACGTATAATTGTTTTCTGAATGAGTATATATATTGTAAAATTGAACAGGTTGGTGGAACTAACTACATTATAGTTTTTAGTAGTTTTCAGTTTCCGATTTCGGTTATAATTTTGCTATGGTTAATAGCCTTCCTGCAGTTTTAGTAATTATGCTACAACTTCATATATTTAATTTGTTATTGAATGTTTCTGGAAATGTTGAATCTGATGACATTTTTGTACAATTAATGCTATATTTGAATTTTTACAATGTTCGATACAGCTCTGTAGACTTTGTCTTTGTTATGTTAGTGACAGACCAAAATGCATAATCGCTCGAATCTGGCAACAATTGTATTTCTATGCCTTCTGTGAATATTTCATTTAGTGTGAATAGTGTGTTTATAATTGTTTAGATGTTACTTCTGTATATATGCGCATGTAACAGTTAATTTATTACGCTGAGATTCGGTACACCGTACTACGGGTTAGGAAGAATTTTTTTACATCGTGCCGTCTTGTTTTCAGAATAAATTGCATTGTGAAATTGACTTTTGATGTTAATCTCTTTTGAGCTGATAACTGTTAAGTTTATGTTATCTTACAATAGGCTTTGAACTTGTTATAAAGGGGATCAAGCTGAATAAATGTAATCTATAATCATTAATTATCTATAGTTGGAAAGTAAATTGGTGTGCATTACGTGAACTTTCTAAATTCAGTTTTGTGAACAAGTAAAGAGATTTTTCGCACAAGCATTAAAAAGAATCGCCAATTTCGTACGACAGCTCATCAGAGCTGACGACAACAACAGCCGTAAATTACAAATGTAAATAACAAATTCAAAGATAAATAAACGTCATTTTATTTGATTGCCATCTTTTCAAAAAATTACAGTAAATAAAATAATAGGTATGATCTCTGTATAAAAATCCAAGCAAATTTATTTTTGTGTAGACTATGAATTTTAAATGAAAAAGTTTCAGAATAATAATACATTTCTGTACTACATATATTATTATAAGATTTATCTGATTCATGAAACAATCTGTTTGTTCACCGGTTCTGTTTAAAAATATTTCAAATTACTGTGAAACTTGATTGTCATTTGCGATCTTGTTACATTGCAATAAAATAAATTAGATATAGTATAAAAAACGTATAGGAGTTTTATTTTTAAAAGCGCTATCAATATTCAAGATCTCTCAAAATGTTTGTAAAAATTAATAAAATATTAAGTTAAGCTACGTGTAATATAAAAATAATGATGCATGTCAAAAGATGTATTTTCTTAATAGATTCTTGTCGTTACTTGCTACAATGCTCAAGTTAGGGCGCCAATGTTAGTCTTGCTGCATGGTTGGATACCCCCAGATTGTAATGATCTGTCGCAGTGATCAGATTTTAAGTGTCCAACATGTGAATGACTTGGTAAAGAGACGGATGAAAGTAGAGTTCGGTCCCCCGACATTCGTTCTGCCGGAGTCACCCCCGCTGTGTGGTGGAAGAGTTAGCAGACGACGTTCGGTCCGCCGGAGTCACCCCCGCTGTTCGGTGCGATAAACGTTCCGGCGTACTGGCTGTGATGTATACCGAACGAGTAGTGGGGCGGCGCAGGCTTGTTGGCCGTTACCTGTCATACATACATGTACATGTAGTGTATTTTGTATATGGTTGCACATATAAATATGCAGGTAGATCATATCATGTGTTCATAAAGAAAACCTGCCCTGCATGTCTGAATGCCTCGATGACAATTTGATGTCGCAAACAAAATCATTTCAAAATCCAGAATGCAAGTCAAGTCATTTTCTGAATGCAAATTACGGGTTCATGCCAATGGACTTGAACCATGGCCATATTTTGCAAGTTTGTTAATTGTCATCTTTGATTGGAGATTTTTGAACTGCAGTTCTATACTACTGGAGTAGTATATACATACATTCTACTGGCTAGTCTAAGTCTACTAGTGCTGATGTTACAGGAATTCCACTCTATTAATACAATCAATTATTTTCTCTATTGGCATTTCTGTGAATGGGACAAACCCAAAATCAGTCTACTAGAAGCAATGACCTCTAGATTCTACAATCCTTACAGTTCGGTCAGATATGTCTGCACAAGAATCATTGGAGGTTGCTAAAACAACGTTCACTCGAAGTGTCCCGTAGGTTTAACTCTTAACATTAAATGCAGCAAACTCTGAAGAGCACAACTTCCTCAAGAACTGAGTCTGCAGCCTTTAAGTTGACAGACATCACGATGCATAATCTACTTACTCGTTCCGGTGAGTGAGCTCCAGGGCCGGGCACCATGGCTTTCTTGTCTGGCAGATAGTTGCGAGCTAACATTGTGTAGTGAGGATCACGGTAGAGGTAGACATCAGTCGGGACAGTCTTGTACGTGCCTGGACCGGGATTCTATACGGGCAAATCCATGTAAACAATACACATATTGTAAAACATTTCCTATAATACTAAGTATTGAATTATACACAATACTTACTCGTCCATTAATGCTACGCCAAGTATTGTATATACTACAATCAAATCCAAGTATGTATGTGTGTGTATGTATGTACTTATGTGCTTATGTATGTACTTATGTATGTATGTATGTATGTATACTATGTATGTATGTATGTATGTATGTATGTATGTATGTGTGCATGTTTATATGTATGCTTGTTTATATGTATGTATGTACAATCGTACATGTTTGTATGTATGTATGTACATGTTTTTATGTATGTTTGTTGCACTTGTTACGCACCATGTATTGTCAAGTTAAAATAAATTACGGCCTACGCAGACACCCAGCAATACTACACAGTGAATTCATCAGATTTGGTAGCATAGTAACAATGCAACAAAATTACATGCTATTTGTATCATACCTATATCATCAATTTTATCATAAAATTTTATTACGTGAAATACTTGTAAATTGTGTAAACTAATGCATCGTATGAATAGTCAAATCATGGAGTACGGTATACATACAACATTCAAATCACAGAACACAGTTCCAACAGCCACTAACACAGCGACTGCAGGAGGAAAAGCACCAATAGCATCAACAATAGCACGTGTAAAGTACAATCGTAGTAAATACAATAATTGTGAACTGCTGTAGTGGTGAAAAAGAGTACTACAACTCCAAGTAAGACAGGTATTTACCGTATTGAGAAAGGAGAGATCTGGTTTTAGTCCCATAGTGTACTCGGGTCCCGACGGATTCCTACTTTCAATCGTTCTTCCCAGCAGAGGCGGTAACGTATACTGATTTGGACCTGCAATACATAAATATCACGATTTAACTTATTAATTTAATTCATTGCAAAAAAAATCAAAATTATCACTAATTCTCGCTTGATATTGATATCGAAGAAACTGATAGATATTGTTTATCTGATGATGGCAAATGTATATTATCACTAGATTTAATCGCCTAATAGAAACCAAGGCCCTTCGATCGGTCAAGCCGTCCAGAAATGTATGACGAAACTTCACACTAAACCCGGATTCTCAATTTCTTCATTGAATCTGTTTGGATAACTAATATAATGCAACTTATAATTATTTATATTATGCCACCGTCGTTTGAAATTGTCTCCCTACACATTCCATACAAAGGATGATTCAATAACTGTATTCATTAATTACCTGGTACGTTTAGCTTGTAGAAACACGTTTAACTTGTATTCATTTACCTGGTACGTTTAGCTTGTAGAAACACGTTTAACTTGTATTCATTTACCTGGCACGTTTAGCTTGTAGAAACACGTTTAACTTGTATTCATTAATTACCTGGTACGTTTAGCTTGTAGAAACACGTTTAACTTGTATTCATTTACCTGGCACGTTTGACTTGTCATAGAGAAAGTGCTTGACGCCGAACGTGTAGGCTGGCGGTCTGGTCGTGCTCGGCTTGTCGTCCCTCATGTACGCTGCCGGTCCAGGCGACCGGACCTTCTCCTGCATCGGATGCCGTGACGTCATTCCGTAGCTGGGACCGACCTCGTGTCCGGTGATCTGGATGTGTGGGTAGAGATAGTAGCAAGGTCCGGGGCCGACACTTTCCTGCTTAGTGGACAGCTTCAGCCCGAACTGATGGGCCGGGCCGCGCTGATGGACACTCCTTGGATCGTGACTGCGCTGTCCGGTCAGTCCGGGCAGCATGTACTTCGGTCCGGGACTCTTGAACATCGCCCCGATTGGACGCCGGGGAACCGTGTAGCAGTAGACCATCGTGGCGGATTGGCCCGGACCTCAGACAGGTCTATCAGTCTATCCGGGAGAGAATTATGGATGTGAGTTGAGACAAGTTTCAGACTCCCAATTCAGACGCAGCCAGTCTCCCAATGATTAGTAGTTACAATTATTGTCAATTGAAGTTAACTGTTTAAATATCTAAAGTAAAACAATAAACAAATTAAAGTCATTCATTATTATTGCTGTAACATTTACTGTTAACAGAACGTTCTGTCAGTCTATCTATCTGCGTGTCTGTGTTTGTGTCTATCTGTCTATTTGCGTGTCTGTGTTTGTGTCTGTTTGTATGTCTGTATCAGCTTGTGTGTTTGTCTGTCTGTCTGTCTGTCTGTCTCTCTGTCTGTCTAACTGTCCGTCTGTAAAATTTACTCAGTCCTGAGTGAATAGAAAATACAAATGAAAAATAAATAAGCTAAAAACTCAAATCTGAGAATGACTACATAAGATGTATTATTTATTTACACAAATTATTCCATCATGTCTATCTGCATTTATGTGCTAATATGATGTAAATATCAATTGTTTATTGTCGATTGAAATTCATGATGACTCGGTCACGTCATGCCACCTTGACGCTCATAGTTCATGCGGGATTACAACGCACTGCTGCACAAAGTAGGACGCCGGTGTCACACCGGTCGAAGTTGAGGAATTGTTCAGTTGAGACATCAGATCCGGTGATGGATTGGGTTGCACGGCGCTGACACGTCCCATATATTCGCACTTCAGTGTGGCTTCACTCGTATAGAACTAGTACTATAGAGTACAGCAGGGGGAAGCATGTCTCACGAGCATTCGAATTTTGTGCTTGTTTGCTTAAATAAAGTAAATTGTTTGACGTCTAGCTTCTATAGATAGAAGGCATATTTCACCACAGCCCTGACGAAGTGCAATATTCACCTATCACAGCCCTGACGAAGTGCAATATTCACCTAGCCGGGGCCAGTGTGCTCGATGAACGCGTTAGTTTATTAGTATAGTTGATAAAATTCTAACACAAATCTGTTTTCTGCTTTTATCGCTGTTTTTTACATTTTACTTTAGCTATTGTAATCTATGACCAAGTAACTACTATTAGTGTAGCCGATTACAAAAAGATCAAATTGAAATTTCATAGTTGACTTGAATTAGGTTCAATGTTCTTGCTGAAGCTGAAGAAGAGAACGAACATTGTATTCCAGCTGTTCAAATATTACGTTGCAACTTCAACATTTTCGTGAGCTTTTGATCTGACAAATTTGTGTGGATTTGTAATTAGACTTGTATCAAGGGCTTGGGGGAAGCTAACCCCCCCCCAAATTGAGACAAAATAATAACTGCAAAGTCGCTCGTCAGACTAAAAATTGGAAAATTGTTTCCCCTGCTGGTCAAGTCCCCCAAATAAAAAGGTCTATCGCCGATTGCATAGGTAAAGCCAAAGTCAGCAAGCTCCCATGGCTATGTTTATCTGCGTTATGCCGAGCAATCATTACACACATCTGGTTTGCCATGAAGCAGAGCATTGCGCCGCAATAACGCGAAGCCATATAATGGGACATTTACTACTGCAGCACATCTTTACACTATTTTCTAATTCTAATAATGTATTATTACAACTTTTCAACAGCATTTAATTATTTTGTCGTGATATCTTAATAGATATTAGTATCATGATCGGTATATTTTATTTTGTATAGATAATTTATTAAAAATATTTTACCATTACAGGGATTCAGCCCGACGAAGATTTACCTTATTTATCCTATGACGTCACACAATTATGGTAACTACATGAAGAGATCATTGTACAAAGATTTGCATGTAGTTGCACACCGATGAACGGTCAAGAAAAGCGTTCGCTTCATCGTAGTCTCCTGCTGGTCTGGTCTGGTTTGGTAGATATTCTTTTACGTGGATGAGGCGATAGGCGACGATGACGTAACTGACGGCCGTTGGTTTGAATCGGAGTTATCTCAGGATGCTGTCGTTGACATGAGTAGCTGAGTAGGCCTATTTGATACCGGTATCATCACCGGCCTTGTTGCAGGCCCTTCACATGTTTTAGGTGAAATGATGGCACTTAATTAACAGTCTTGACTTGACTTATTTTCTTCGTTAGTTGCTATCGGTTGTTATTAGTCGTTAGTTGTTAGTTGTATTTACATTTGTTATTCCATTGTTGTTACTTGTTATTTCGTATTCGTTAGCTGCTATAAATTAGTTGTTATTAGTTATTCGTTACTGGTTAGATGTAATTCGTTAGTTTTATTGTTCCTATTTCTTATTCATTAGTCGGCAATCGTTAGCAGCAGTTATTGATTACTGGGTATCCATTAGTTATCCCAGCTCTTCGATAACTTTGTTAGTTGCGAAGTAACGACGACGACGAAATTGACGACGTTTTCATGCAAATGCGCTGCCGTCAAGATGATCGTAAGTGTCCGTTGAACGGATTTCTGTCATCATGTGTGGGGCGCATTCAAGCCGTGGATTGACAGATAATCCGCTACCGGTCACCGGCTACGTGCACACTTAGCATTCCGGTGACCGGTCTCTATCCGCCGAGTCAGCATTCCGGTGACCGGTCTCTATCCGCCGTGTCAATCCAATAGATAACCAGTCCGGGTTGACGTAAGGATATAAAGCGCCATGCTCCAGTAGGACCATCACGTTCTTGTTATGGCTCTCTTAAAACATCAAAGAAGACGGAAACTTATTGCAAGACTACGGTACGCCATTGAAGGATTATTTAGTACAGGTGCTGACCTACTAACGACTGATATCAAAGGCGCGTATATTATGGGATTGTTTGGCTTCCTTGAACAATGGAATAAATTAACTAAAAATAAAATGGTTGACAACAACGGAACACTAAAGATAAAATAAATACCCGAAATTCAAGGCAGAATTGAAATTAATTATTGTCTAAGCTGATGTTTCGTGTTGTATCATCAGAGTTAATGGGGATCTGCATTCATTTAGTGAAGAATCATTCATGAATTACATGTATTGTACACGTTATTCATTCATGACGTCTTCATTCGTCTCTCGTCTGTCTGTCTGTCTGTCTGTCTGTCTGTCTGTCTGTCTCTCTCT
>JAQFYQ010000251.1:0-19136 GCA_034694885.1 Buchholzia appendiculata | reverse complement strand
TCTGAGTAGTTAAACTACTTCCGGTAGTTAACTACTTTTGAGTAGTTAAACTACTGTCTAACTACTAACTACTTTTGGGTAGTTAAACTTTTTGGTCTAACTACTTTTGAGCAGTTAAGCTACGTAGTAACTAGTTTTGTATATTGTATATGTTCCAGGCTCACTCGGGAGGTTGTTGGTTTGCTCGTGGTTTGAGACAAGACGCTAAACGACGTCTTCCCAGCTACTTGTCCGACTACAAAGACGGTAAATCTAGTCATCAAATTTGAGTTGTACTTAAATATTGTACTCGATTCTTACTGAGTTACGTAAACTAGATGTTTAATCGAACATTTTTGAACTAATATACAGTATAAACGATGGATAAGCACTGAGCAGTCAATCTTTAAGTTAAATGAATGTAATTTATCATGATGTAATTGACCTCTTTGAGTACATCAACGTTGGTCACGATCTACCACAACCAACTTTGCTCCGATGATTACACAACGATCCACATAAATAATTACTTCCTTAAACATCTAATATATCATTTTATAGAATTATGTCACGATTATATTGTTCAGTAATAATTGCATTAAACATCAGATATATAATTTTATATTCATCTGTTTAGGTTTCTGTGGGGCAAACACACTGCACAAGACGGTATCGACGACGTTCTTCCTGTACTTTGCCTGCATCCTACCAGCCATCGCTCTTGGTGTTCTTAATTACAATAACACAGAGGCGAAAATAGGTAAACTCCACAGTTTTCAATATTGATGCGTGTCAGTAATGTTACTAAATTGACGTTTAAATGTTAAGAGATCATTAAAAGAATGCAACTAGACTAGATATTATTACGTCGATCCACTTGAAGGGGTATTTTTACTAAATGAAATGAACTGCATAATAGAATTGCATATCAATTACTATGAAGATTGACCTAACTCTAGCTGATAATGATAAATAAGAACTATAATAATTAAGATAACAATAATTCTATGTTTGTTTTCTGAATTTGTGTACAGATGTGAGAAAAACGATCTACTCTCAGACGATTGGTGGACTTGTGTTTGCAGTCTTTGGTGGCCAGCCAATGGTCATTCTCCTAACAACTGCTCCTCTGGCGCTTTTCACTAAAGGTTAAACAAGCTGCCTAACATGTTATTTGATGTTTCAAATAGACATACTCAGTTTACACGGTATCTCGATAATGATGATGGCATAAAGTTATTCTAAAATAAATGTACATAACGCAATGTTCTATTTAGATGTACATGCATTAGAAGTAGTTATATAGTACAATGTCACGAAATTTTGTGAGATTGACTTTAATGTTTAGGTTTATGCTAGAATTTATATGCGCGTAGAAGGTATTGAACAATTGAATAATTTTTAACAATTCAAGGTACTCTACAACTTTTTAAGAATGTATTGTAAAATATAATTATGCACAATGTACTTATTGTAAAATATAATTATGCATAGTATACTTATTGTAAAATATAATTATGCATAATATACTGATAAGTTATGGATAATGAACACGCAGGCGTGTACGAGTGCGTGTGTAACATGTTATTAACATGTCGTGTACACATAGACCTACATAATTCTTGTAGAAATGTGATCTGATTTCTCAGTTTTTGTTCTATTTGTAGTAATCTACAGTATCTGTCAAGATTTCAACTGTGACTTCCTAGGAATGTTTGCATGCACTGGATTGTGGAACTCTTTGTTCCTTCTCATCTATGCATTCACTGACGCTAGTAAACTAATGAAGTGGTGCACAAGGTATGCAGCATATTATTCACTTTGTTAACACATATATGTTTAAATAGTAATGTTGAGCAAAATAGATTCAAAGCTCAAATTAGTAATTTTATGCAAGGAGAAGAGTGGGATCGGACATCGGCCAATTCATGGAGCTGCAAAATTAATGTTAATTTACAAGAACAGTTAAAGGAACTTTGAGTGTCACTTAAATTGTTAGCAGAAATTACATGTAGAGTAATGTAATTGATCTTCGTTTTTCAAAATACTTTACTGAACAAATAATAAGGTTTTTCCATGGGAAAATGTGCATACTGGCGATGATAACGATACATCAATAGTATGTTTCTCCAACAAAAATACATGAATACAGTATATAGACCAAGATATATTTAATATGTTATACTTTTAGTTTACAACTCGTCGTTTGTCTAGATAAAAGCTAACTTTTTTATTGTTCGTGTTTTAGATCAACAGAAGAAATATTTGCACTCTTCATATCAATAGCTTTTGCTGTAGACGCATTTAAAGACGTGCTTGCAGGTTTGATTATTACCTGTTGTACTTAAAATCTTAAATAAAGGTTAACACTTAGCACGTATGTAATCTATGTGAAGCTAATTGTTTGGAAGCACAGATTCTTTGATTTAAAAATACTCTTAGTGCTCTTAACTTACAGGCCAAAAATTATTTGTTCACGAGCTGAATTTTAAATTTTTAGATGGTTTACTTTTTTAGCAATATTTGAAAGTTATAAGGATGTTTTGATTATTTCTCATATAAAGGCTGTAGCTAAAAGTTGCAGCTGATGTGTTCGATAGAGTTCAATGAGAATTATCACCCTAACAAAGGCTTTAGTTAAGTTGTAGCTGATGTATTTTATAGATTTTAATGAGAACTATCACTCTAATAAAGGCTTTAGTTAAGTTGCAGCTGATTTGTTTTATAGATTTCAATGAGAACTATCACTCTAATGCCTGTGATGAATCGAAAGGAAATGAGAGTATCAAGGTGGAGTTGAGAAGATCTGAAATCACTGCTATGGCGTTGACGGCGGCGGCGACCATTACTGAGACAGCTTCGTCAAAGACGGAATGTCTGAGAGAGAACAGTCTCCTCTATCTTCTACTGATGTTGGGCACAGTCTGGCTGGGGCTCTCTCTCTACAACTTCACGAAAACGTACCAACACTTAGTCCACTAATTCTATTTAATAAAATACGCTTTATGCAGTGCGCACCAAGTGCTTGTTCTCATTAGTTTGAATTCCGATATGTCGATAGAAATAAACAATTTATTGAATGTGTTGATTTGTAGGAGATATTTTATAAAAGTTTAGATTTTAATTATATGGTGCTGGTTTTAAGCACTAAATATACATCAGTAGCTAAGTTTGTGTTTGAAGCACATATTTGTGAAAATCTAGTTTTGTTTTCATGCTTCCGTATTATCCTTTATCATATGAATAGATATCGTTCAGTTGATGTTTCCAGTGTACTTTATTTACGATAACAAATTAATATCATAATTATATACCAATATTTGTTGCAGCCCATTCCTAAATGCCGGCAAGCGGGAATTATTAGCAGACTGTGCTCTACCAGTTTCAGTCATACTGATGTCTTTCTTTGGCTCATACGTCTTCAGTGATGTTAAGTGTAAGTTTACAACTCTCTGATATACCCAGCAAAGTTATCATTATTGCAGTATACTTGTCGGTGTCGGACATACAAGGATATTGGGTGATTAAACCAAATAACTGGATTTAAATTCGCGCATTTTGAAACCTACACGATAATTGAATCAAACGGCTGTGTAATAGACGTGTGCTACAGCGCGCTACAAGAATAGAGGGGTGTAAAATGCCAAACAGGTGGTTAATCATCGGATGACCTCTCATAACTGATATTTTATTTTTATTGGCTAGGTACTGCACAAACTATTGTAATGTAAATTGTTGGATCAGTTGGGAACTTAGAGTAGAAACAGAAAATGGCTGGGTTGAGTTTTATAATATTAGTTAGATGCAGATAGAAATAGCTTCCAGGTATGTAGAAAATGTAAAACAAATAGAAGGTCCAGGGCAGATACGGAGAAGTTAGGACTGAAAATTAGGACTCAAATTGGGTTATGACACAATTTCAGTCCTAATTTTCAGTCCAAATTTTTAAACTTGTAATTTCGTACAATTTCATCAAAACGCAATTTTTGACATGGCATGAAAACGTGTCGAATAATAACATGTAAATGACGATGAGACGATGATTTATAGAGTTTGAAGTAAGGCTGCCCGTCAACGCGCATCAACGCGTGCGTTAACGCAAACAAATTAAAATCTATTAAAATAATTAACGCTTGCGGTAACGCGTTAATAAAATTAACACATTGTTACTTTATGCAGTGTCCCAAAACAAGACAAGTTGTCATCTCTAGTGAATCGCAGACGCCGATCTATTAATTTGTAAAAGTTTCGTTTATTAGACCAAATGACAACGCCCTTCAGTAAGCAAACCGCCCGATCTCGGCGCATTTGATAATCGATCGTGGGAAAATGCCGATCTTTTAATATGACAATACTTCTTGTGTAATTATTATAGCCTATTGTTAAAATAGAGCTACATTGAACATTCAAAGAATTTAAAGTCGGACTTGATTATGGGGGAGGGGATTTGACTTCATAAGTTCTGCACTTCAGGGGAAATAGAGACAGCACCAGAGGATGGGGTTCTCTCTCTCCTCTCGGGGTTGCTTACATAAATTCCTAGTTGGTTCTATATAATCTGTTACTTGTCCAAACAAATGTTTCTGTTTTGGGGATAATTTTTTAATGACTATAAAACAATTATTTTGAATTATTTATTAACACAACTTACTTTGACAACATTCTTGAAGTTGAAAGTTGAAAACTATGCAACTTATAGCTACCCCACCATCCATAATCAAATAAGTTGTTGCTTCTACTTAACAATGATCAAGTAGCATCCAAGGACTCCATTGTTTTAATTCAATTAAATAATTAACCAGCTAATTAATTAATTACATAGTTTATTATTATAGTTAATGTAATTATTGGTTAATTATGATTAATCACGTGTGATTAATCGCGATTAAAAATTTATTGCGATTAATCGTGACTAAAAAATTAATTGCGAGTAATCGCAATGCGATTAATTTTGTTAATCGTGCGATTAATAGCGATAATTTTCTTTTTATTGAAGGGCAAACCTAGTTTGAAGGTGTAGTAAAATTCTACATTGTTGCCAATGTAAAACAGTTTTTGGGGTTACTTTGTCACAGTAAAGTTTCTGTGCCAATATTGTACGTTACTGTAAATCTCTTCAGTTTGTTTTTTGCTGTAAACTGTGTTAATTGTTGTTATTTTTCAGTAAAACAGTTTCAGTTGCTGCAAGAAAATGTGTTCGTACCAGCACCGATACATAAACTGGCTTATCCTGAAATATTTGGAGCCATGGGCCTTGGTTTCTGCCTCTCCATTCTTTTCTTCATGGACCAAAACATTGCAGAAGCAATGGTGAACAGTCCTGATAACAGGCAAGTAACTGGATATCTGTAAATAATATTTAATTTGTTTTGTTTGTGTAACATACAAATTTTCATTATTGTGTTCGCTTGGTGATCAGTATTACAATACTCATATATTAAGAAATTGTTTATTACACATGTATTCAGTTCGATAATGTTGTAAGTTACATGTGCAAACTGTGCAACATGTAGACCCTTATTTGTGAGAAATGGATTCAACAACTTCATAAACGTTTTATTGTAATCTCATGTGACATACGCTGACGCGATCATATATTTTGATAATCAAATGATTTCAATCTACATTATTTATTAATTGTACACTATATCACTTATTGAGTGGGATACCTTATAATCGGTATTTTGCTGAAAAATTTGAGTTTCTATGGATGGCAGGATAGTATTTTGCACGGCGATGTGACGTCATCACGTCTAAACCAGTGGTTGGACATTGCGCTAGAAAGTTAATGCAGAGGCAGTGCATTGCAGTAGACTCAATTTGTCATAGATTTAGAATCAATTAGTAGAATAAATGTGTGAACCTTGTCCGCTGGACAGGTGCTCGAATTGTAGACAAATTATAGCTGAGTTTGAGAAATCTATTTCATTGATAGTTCCTGAAACAAATTGTAGCGCCAGTTAAGAAAGAAAGCTACGATATGGGGGTTGAAACTGACCCCAATGGTCTAAAGGCGTTCGACTGGGCATCGGGATTTTAACGAGGTTCAACGTAAATTTGAGAACTGAGATTTGTATTAGTCAATGTTTTTTCACGTTCATGATTTTCAGAGATAGCTCCATATGAAAGGAAATTGATTCACTCAAAGAAAGATGGAATAGAGTCATGTAGTTGAGTTATTGTTGATCACGTGATATGTCATGAATCATGTGATCAATCGCAGAGATAACTGAAGCATGATAATAGTGATGATCGTCATCATTACAATGATGAGAACGACGCTGACGATGAGATGATGATAATCGTTTTTGTTGTATCTCAGATTGAAGAAAGGATCAGCGTATCACTGGGACTTGATGGTTGTTGCTCTGCTGAATGCATTCCTTGCTTTCTTTGGTCTTCCAATGATCCATGGTGCGCTACCTCATTCACCACTCCATGTTAGAGCCATGGCCGACAAGGAGGACAGGGTTTATCAGGGACACGTCTACCTCAAGTTACTACACCTTCTTATTTACATCTATTTAAAGTTGTTATTTTTAGCTCTTTACGATCCATTATAATTAATATCTACAGTTACTATCTGACTATTTATCTGGCTATTCTTTAATGTAATTTAAGTAATAGTAATAAAATTATACAATATAGGGAATTACTAAAAATTGTTCATTGTTCATTAAACATAATGCCAAATGTTCAATGAACAATTTGCTAATTTTAAATGCCTATTTCGCCATAGTTCTTGAATCATCTTGGCCCCCTGGGATTAATTCTCACCCCTTGGGGATAGTATTTTATCCCTGGCGTTGTCCGGATCCACCTCACCCCCTAAAAAAGTAGAACTGCCTATTTGGTGTATATGTTGCCCTTCTGAAAACCGGTTACTCCTTCAAAAGTATGTTATTCTCACTTTGAGTCAGAATCCTGGATCAGATTGATTGCTGACGAGATGCTCAGTGGTTAAGAAGATTATAATCTAAAGGTCATCCAAGGAATCTTCTTCATGTATGATACGGCTTTCTGACATCAGATGTATGTGCTGATGTATGTGCCGAATGTGTGTGCAACTGTGCATGTGTATGCTAAATGTGTGAATGTAAATGTATATGCTAAATGTATGCACTAAATGTATGAGCTGAATGTGTGCAGGATCGTTAGTGTTCGTGAGACTCGAGTGACTGGGATATTTTCACACATCCTGATCGGACTTTCCGTCCAGTTCATCGACACGCTGCAGCTGATTCCGAGGCCGGTCCTGGACGGACTCTTCCTCTATCTCGCCATCACGGCTCTACATAGCAATCAACTGTTCGAACGCATCATGCTCCTAGTCACTGAGCAGGTTTCTCTATGAACTTGTTGTATCGGCGCCGCGTGGTGATAGATTTATGAGTGGTGAGGGATTGAGTAGTCGAGCGAAAGAAACCTCGTCGCCTTGTGTGTTCTGCACACTCGCACATACAATCACACACACATTCACACATGCACTCGTACACATATAAGCTCGTACACACATTCGCGAACACTCACTCTCACTCGCAAAATTCCACCTTCATACATGCACTCGCACTCACTCACACACATGTTCGTGCACACTCGCTTGCACTCGAGCACACATTAGCATGTACTGTCTCACATACACTTGCTTGCATACTCGCACAAGTGTATTCTATATTCGTGTATATAGAGACTTGTGACTATATCTCTTTGTGCTCACTGTAACACAGTCAGGTGTACAAAACGTGACACATTTCCGAAAGTAGAAAAAATTACAGAAGATAGATGATGATGATGATGATGATGATAGTGCTCTGTCCGAAGACAGGTCCTGGTGATGGTTATTTGTCCTACGTATTACTACGCACGACTTAACCACCGACCGACTAGGCCAGATGAGCACGGGTGGGCGGCCAAAGGTCCTTCCCGTAGAAGATAGAAAGAGATGGATAATTGTTGAAGTCAACTTTTTTCTTTTAGAAGATAAACACGAAGATGAACATTGACCCACCAGGCACATGACTTGAGACCTGTGACTTGTCATTTCTTTAAATAATTTATTTTTCTCAAATTACAATGAAATATAATTTTAACTTTACTCTTTACCTTAATGTGTCTGTTTTCTTTGTTGTGATCTCATTTAATTATTAGTTGCTTGATTTATTTCCAGGCGGCTTACCCACCGAACCACTACATTCGAACAGTGCCACAGCGCAAGATCCATCTCTTCACTTTCCTACAGCTTCTCCAGCTGGCAATGCTCTGCGGATTCGGGTTTGCGCCGTGGTCATATCTCAAGATGGTGTTTCCGGTTCTGCACTTTGTCATGTTACCAATACGGTCAGAGTATAATAATTCCAAGTAATGCTATCCATATCTCTTAAAAAGTATACCATGCATTAAAGCCTACATTAAGTTCATCTTTTGTCATAAATAGCGTTACACATGTCAAGTTTATATCAGGAGCTTAATGTATTTTTTTAATAATTAGGTCTATAGCATCTTATAACATCTACAGTGTATGTTCTATAGTAGTCTTGGGTTCTTGAGAGCAGCTTTATGTTTCGATTTCCAGTCTATAATTTCGTAGTTATGCATCTGAAACCGATTAGTCTGGTTCTGAACTTTAATTTTAAATTCTTCTTATAGTTGTTAAATGTTTCTGTGAAACAAGTGCAATTGTTGTTGACGGCGGAACGTTTGATCAGGTTATTGGACAAAAAACTAGTTTTAATCACAACTTGTTTTAAGTGTATCTAGGATAAATTATGTTAGATACCATATATGTATAGTTACGTTTTTATATGTTTCTATATATTAATTGCATTAATATAGTTGTATATTATTTTTATTATTATATGCATATATATTAGAAACAGAAGCTTCAATGATAGAAGAGCTTATAGAATTATAGATCCACGAACCAGTTAAAATAAAAGTGAAGAAGTTGGACATCAAGAAGGGACCCTTAAGGTTAAGAAGATCTTATTAATTAATGCTTCTGGTATGTTAATGTACTCATTCACAGGAAGTATATGTATGTAATTAACTATTTGTTGTTTTGTTTGTTGTAGGCACAAGCTCGTTCCCCGCGTAGTAGAAAAGAAGTATCTTCAATCTCTGGACGGCCACTAGCGTTCTGTATTGCAACGCCCAACCACAGAACTACATTCATACTTGCTCTATGCAATTCAATGTTTGGTTGTTGATGAACATAATCACTCGAGTCGTTAGTATATGTTCTCTACATTATCATGCTGTTCAGTATACTATTATTGATGATGCAGTGTAATTACTTATTAAGGATGCAGACTACATAGTTTAATTACCTGCTAATGATACAGTCTAATCAATTTAGTTACTTATTAGTGGCACATTACGGCCATTGTGCCATTAGTAAGCGATGCAGTTTAATTTCTTATTAACGATGCTGTATGATTACTTAATAAGTCATATGACTTGACGTTAGCAAGTATAGAAAAGTAATAATCTTATGATATAAGAATATTAAGTGAGGGTCAGAATAAAATGTAATGAATATATTGGGTTAATTGAAAGCACTTGATTTGAATTTAATTATTTGCACTTAAAAAATTATCAGATTTCAAATTTAGAATTTAAAGACCTGATATTGATAGCACAGTACAGACATAACCCATAGTAGTATACCCAGTAGCGGATAACCAGAACATGATGACTAACTAGAGGATAATTTATTGCATAGTAACCTAGTAGTAGAGGATAATCCAATACATAATAAACCAATAATGAGTAACTTCAAAACAGTGTAAAAACTATTACAATATAATTACAATTTATAACCCAGTACAGTGTATAACCTAGTACTGGATAATCTAATAGGGTGTAACAGGTGATCTAGTGCAGGAAACCCCGTGTTAAAATGACGTAGTAGATGTCACAATAAATAGAGCCGAGCTCGCTATCTTAACCCCAACTCGGGGTAAGAATAAATGTTGTAAACCAATCTTGATCATTGAAGCTTGTTGCACTTGTATGAACCATGTACAGCATTTCATCCGCTTACGATTTCATGAAAAATCTTGCAAGATCATTGTTTTAAATTCATGTGCCTAATGTTTTACATGATACAATTCCAATTCGATTTCAACGATTTTCCTGTGTTACTACTGTTCTTCACTTACATTCTTCATTGCCATTATCAGAATGGTCATCCATGCACCTTAACCACTGACCATTTCTGTGGCTAGTGGTCATCCATGAACCTTAGGCAGTGACCATGTATGTGGTCAGTGGTCATCCATGAACCTCAGTCACTGATAATGTTTGGCACAGAGCTCATGGTCAGTGACTTACGGTGGAGTATAGTTGTTGATAATGGAATGTTTGTTGTAACCTTGACACAAATGGGTATGTTAAAGATTCGTCAAAATATAAGGCAATAGCGTATCTTTTATTAGTCAGCGTTACTGTATTGTATAGAGTACAGCTCTAATTAATACCTTGAGTAAGAGCTGAGTAAAGGCTTGGCATGCATTGATAAGTACTGCAATGAAGTACTTGACATGTATGCATAATTTAATGTACATAGTGATCTTCTAAATGTGCTAGATAGGCTTAGTTTATCATATCATCGTGATGTACTTTTTACTTTCATTCAGAACTGTCATAACATTCCTGCACATTATAGTCTTATAGATTCAAATAAATCTAAGCAATTCCAATAATGTATATGTATATTATACCCTACAGTAAATTTGATTACAAAGATGAGCAGTATGTCTGTAAAGATTGAAAACTAGACGTATTCCTAAGGATCAGAGAAATTCCTTTGCACTGTTGTGGCGACACAATACTTAAATTAAGCAATGATTTAGGGCCTACTGCAGTGCTCAAAATAAAGGTATTGTTTCTAGATACAGGGAATTTGTAGAAATCGTCTTATTAACCTTGTTTCTTAACGTCCGAGATAACTTAAAATCATAACAGACATCAATGATGTTATGTCGAATCAAAAACTCATGCACCTTCATTCTATCTGATGTAATTCAGATTTCGTAGTGTTGATTAAATGTTGTCAATTAAAATGTTATTAAGTAAAATGTTGTTTAATTAGAAGTAGCCAATTGACATGTAAATTAATTTTTCCAGATGTTACAGTTTAAATCAGTTGGACTAAAATATTCACCGGAATAAGTTATCCAGCTGATAAATAATATGGAATATGTCCTGGCAAAGCTAAATAGTCTGAAACTACTGTAAGTGGATGTCAATGAATATCATTCAGCTAAGAATGAATATCATTCAGCTAAGAATGAATATCATTCAGCTAAGAATGAATATCATTCAGCTTTTACAACGATTAAGAAAAGGATTTAATTTATATAATGCTAACCATGACATGAAATGAGTGAAAAGGAATAGATTTTGCAAAAGCAATAATCGTAGATGTAACTAGTTAAATAACTTTGTTATGTGTTATTTAACTTATATACACTAGTTTGTACAGTTTAACATAACTCAAAACTAGATAAGAAATTGCAATGATGTACAGCTAATAATCGATCAGCAGGTCGCCATTGTGTAGCTATATCGTTTTTGTATGAATTTTTATGCGGTTAAAATGAATTTTGTTCATTTGCAGCCTGTACTTGATCTTCCAGTTTTTTGTTTTTGTGATGCACTTTTTATACTTGTTTATACTGTTGTGTCTTTTGATAGCAATGCGACAATGACTGTTGATCTTGATCGAGTTTTTGTTATGGTGTTTCCGGTGTGTTTACGCGATGCGTTGTTTTATAGAAGTTGACCCTACTGTTACAGTAGATGCAATACAGTTAAAGACATTAGAAAGGTCTTTGACAAGGTTGTACAAAGCACGTCTTTTGCATAATTGGAAATTTCTAAGAGCTTCTCAGCCTAGTGAACGCATGTGTTTGTTAAAGTAGTTGTAATTCAACAGTAGTAATTTTATGTTGAGCTTTTTATATCTGTTTTTTATTAATTACTTTATTACCACCGTTATTGTGTTTCTGTAACTAGTATTGTGATACATGAGATTAATGCTTTATGCAATAGCTAATAAACTTGTTGTCGGCATTGTACAGCCACTTTAAAATTTCTGAGCCTACTTCTCCAAAGATTGTTTTTTTTACCAAGCTACAATTTAATTAATATTCACTTCATTTTTTGCAATTATATACAAGTAATTGTAACTGCAATTATTTAGTACCGGACTTGTTTAACATACATTGAAATCTCCGATAATATTTACAAATATTGAGTTAAAAATTAATGATTAAAACCTATATGCAGTTCAAAATCTACAACTGTTCAGATTATTAGATTAATTGTGATTAAAATTTGAAGCCAGTTTTCACCATGTATTTTCATAAGTCTCACTATACTGAAGTGAAAAAAATTATGTGTGCTGTAATTCCCACCGTCGCTGTTCGTGTACAATTTATACTCTCTCAATTGTTTTTACTTAGTAAATCTCTATTAAATTATTCTTTCTTAGTAGTTTAAAACTTCCTGCTTCGTTAAAGAACAGTACCTTCGGTAATTAAAAATAAATACTTTAATGACATACATAGCATAATGCAGAGAACAGTGGCTATCATAGTATAGCGTCATACATGTACGTGCTATTTCTGCATTTCACAGAAAAAAATAGTAAGAAAATAGTTAATATATTATACAGAATTTAATCTATAAGCCAGCTCTATAAATGACTAGCAGTGCAACAGAGATTAAGAAACTAAACGGCTTTGAAAACATTTGAGACAATGTCGATTCGACATAGGCCAAGACCGTGAATTACTTGGTTTGGAATTTGTATCAATTTCGTGACATAATTGGAATTAGTGCAGAACAGACACTGAGGAAAAAAGGTCCAAAATGTAAAAGACCAGAGTCTGAAAGTCCACGAGCTTAATGTATATGTACCTAAACATACACATAACTCCGAATGGGATTTCAAATAAAATGAGCGCGCCATGGAAGAAATAAATTTATCAGAGATTTACAATTTTCAGAGTGAAATCAATACGAGAGGTGTAAAGAGTAGGCCCATAGTCGTTTATGGTATTAAAGTCGTGGATAAATAACGATTCTTCTGCTTCACAGTAGAATTAAAACAGGTTGACAAATTAATAATTTAAATTAAATAATAAAATTAATGAAAAAAGAATTAAACGTAACCAAATAAACGATCATTTATATAACAACTTTCACTTACAATTTCAGATGATCACAATGTGAATAACATTAACGCAATCATCTCTATATATTTAGTGGTATCATTTTTAATACCTCTCGGAGAAAATAATAAAATATTTGCAAAGCATGACAAGAAATTAGCAAAAGAAGATACTTTTTGCATTAAAAACGATTTTTATTCTTATTAATTTTTGCTCTGAAAATCATAACTCAGAAATTGAGTTACCAAATTGAGAAGTATTCACAGATTATAATTACCAAGATTCGACCTTGTTTTCTACCGGTCCTGGTGAATGTGTAGTGTGTATTACTGTGATATCGGTAATTGTTTTGTACGTACGGCGGCGGCTGAGGTTGTTACTGTTAGAGAGCACACGGCGTAGGTTGTACAAATGCAGACTTAGTTGCTCAACTATATAATCAAATGCTATTGTCTGTTGTGTGTTGTTAATATCTGCTTTGAACAAGATGACAATGTCAAGTGCAATAAACCTGCATGTCTGCAAAAAACTAAGAGCGTTTTATTCAGTTCCTAATTAACATCACCATCATCATAATCATCATCATCATCATGTTACACCAGGTTGCCAATTTAGACAAATTTCCATGTTCGACACGTTTCCATGTCAGCAATCTTCAGTGTCGGGGTTTGATACAACCGAAATTCATCTAAACTTGCAGAAAACATATAAATGTTAACCGAGACGATTGCATTTACAAGCATCACCTATTCTACTGATTAACCTGAACACAGACACAGTCTCACAATGATTCGTCACAGATTTAATTATCATTTAGATCATAAATATGAAAGCATCTACTGATTATACATAGGGACAGTATACTTTTCACAGACAGACAACGACACACAGAGATTAATATCATCAGCACATCGACAAACAAAACCTGTCCAGCCGACTCCGCACAATATATAGCATCACCACTCTGCAAAACTAGGCCTTGCTGACTCCGCACAATATATAGCATTACCACTCTGCAAAACTAGGCCTTGCTGACTCCGCACAATATATAGCATTACCACTCTGCAAAACTTGGCCTTGCCGACTCCGCACAATATATAGCATTACCACTCTGCAAAACTTGGCCTTGCCGACTCCGCACATGTCTTAACATCACCAAATCTGCACAACTTGGTCTTGCCAATTCTGCACATCCTAGGATCACCATTCCCGCACAAACTTGTCCGCAGAACATAGCCTTGATAATCCTGTTAATTACAGCCTTGCCGACTCTGCAGAACTTCACCAACACTCCACACAACGTAGTCATCAAATTGTTTCTGTAATGATCACTGCATTGATTTCTGATCCAGTAATTTAAATATGAAGCAATAAGCAGAAACAAATTTCCAATACAGTTCAAAGCAAGTCACTTCGCTTTATGCACAGTCATCATACAGTTACAATGGATGTTTTTTTCAGAGACAAGAAATGATTTAAAGCATTTTAAAGCATTGCATAGCTATGCATAAACAATGCAATGCATAGCTATGTATAAACAATGCACTGCATATCTATGTAACACAATGTGTGTTGTATTTTGCATCAATAGAAGCATATGCACAAATGGCAGCAACAGGCAATGCAAAAATGAGCATACTAAACTTAAATCAGAAAACGAAGAAACAATTAGAAAAATACACGATTGATAATGTACCAGTTTGATGTACAACCTTTCGTATTGGATGACTGCATCAACAATTAAACAAAAAAACTTTTGCTTGAAGCAATTGCGGACAACAGTAAACAAGCAACATTAAATTCACTCCGAGTAGGACAATTCAAAGCATCCTGAACCACAAATGCAGTGATGATCAGAAATGTGTCAAAAAAGCGATAAGTTCAAAAGCAGACCTTCTCACATTAGAAGGAGAAGACCTTCCCACATTAGAAGGAGAAGAACTAGAACAGTCTAATTCTGTAAGTGCCTCCAGGGCAGTAGCCAGTCAAATTTATCCTCGAGTATTAATAGAGAAATAGCAGAAACATTTCTGAATCGTTTCATGCGTTATATAGTAAAATTTTAATTGCAGGACAGCAATCAAAATTTCTAATCCAATAAATTCTGGAATTAAGTATTTGAATCCCAATTCATAGCCTTTCTCGATCCTTCCAACTGTCGACATTCGCGTTACATTTATGAGCTGTGATTCATTCACCGGGATCTCCCAGTGAATGACTCAATCAGAGCAGCATCTTCAAGGTGTAATATCTTCATGCATTGCATCATATGTCAGCAAACAGAATTATTAAACTAATTAATCAATACAGAATCGGGACAACTAATGAAAATCGTATGCAAAATACAAAATCTATACACAACGGAACATAATCAATGTCAATGTAATCACACGAAGTCCACACAGGTTGCAATTCAACAGAATTTACCATCAACATACACAGCTGCCATGATAAAGCTGAAGCATCGCCGAATTAATTAATCTTAACGAGCACAAACAAAAACTCCCCCTCCCTACACAAATTTTTGAAAATTTCACCCATAAGCACTAACTTATAAAGCTTATACATGGCTTGTAAAGCTGATAATTTTGGAGCAAAAACTACTACTCTAGCTCTAAGGTGACCAAGATGTAGGGAGTTAATTCTAGATACAGAAATGACAAATTCTACATATCATTAATAATAGCATTAAATATTGTCCTTAAAATATCGGACTTTGAGAAAGTGTTCATTTAAGTTTTAGCCCTCCCATTTCTGAAGATAATAATTATTTTAATTATACCTTCAAACATTAATATGTATAAAATTTTGACAACTGTTCATTTTTACTTCTACCACAAAAGATAGAAAAACAGATGAAAAGCATAAGCCTATTAAGCATCCATTAACTGATTCCATCTGTAACAATTACCACATAGATTGCAAGACTGCAAGTTCCGATTCAACGCACATCATCTTAATTTATAAATATTAAATTTCATAGTAACAAATTATAAAATACACGTCGAAGTCGTCTTCAGAGCAGACATCATGAGACGAATACAAGGCAAAGTCAGCGTTTACAGAAATAGCCCAACATACATTAAGCAATGTAATGCGTCGCACATTACAGGGCAATTATTTAATCAATCACATCGAGTCATAGAACCTCCAATAGAACCGACTGTAGCACATCAATGACGTGGTCAATATCATCACGACTCATCTCACAGCTGATTGGAACGCGTATGCTAAACAACAAAACAAACAACCTTCAATCATCGTTGTCGCCATCATCATCACCATAATCATCATCATTTTATTATTTCTATTAGAGTAGATGGTTGATGGACTTTAATTTTCGTCATAATTGTAGCACACCAATGACGTGGTCAATATCATCACGGCTCATCTCACAGCTTATCGGAACGATAAGTGTGCTAAACAACAAAACAAAAACCTTTGATCATCATCATCGCCGTCATCATCATTTTACAATTTCTATTAGGTCCTTCCCGTACATTGCCTGTAAACATTGCAGAAAACTGCAGCAAAGATTCTGTAAAGAAACGAAGTTCTACATTAAACTATAAACATGCAGGAACTAATCTAATACAATCATTTTGTACTGCCTGTATTTACCTTGGAGCAGGAATCTTCACTTCCTCAGCCAGATAGGCAGCCAAGACGAAGGCAACTTCACGTTTCTCCGCCTACAAGAAACAAGCACAACCGTTTCGTTCCGCGCTGGTGTCTCGGCAAGTAAATTTATTCGCTTATATAACGATTGTGGATAAACGAAACACCTTAAATAACTCAAAGGAATTGTTACGGAAAAATGACCAAATGTAATGCTTATAAACTAAAGGTTATCGTAAGTATGAAAGGCAGAAGGCTACCATAGAACACACAAAACAAAAACAATGGAAGAATTTTACAATCTGGAGATTTTTTATTAATCAGTTTCAAATTCCGAATATTTATAATTCACTGCATCGTAGATATGGTTAAAAAATTCTATCCAAATTTATCAATAAATTTATCGAATATAAACCTTGCAGTGACAGCAATATCGTTCAGAGTGCAGCCTGAAGGCATGTCATCGGCAGACAGTCAACGGCTAACTTTGTCAGAGAATAACATTCAACAATGCTAAACATTGTCTAGTATCGTTGAACGTCATCACGATCACACCGCCAATTTCTTGACGTTGTTCAGAAAAGTAAGCTTTGCATTGCACAAGAAATGATTAAACAGAAACCTCTGAATTGGCGGAAGGGTTAAATTTTAATATAACTAAAGTAGAATCTAAACGCTATGTACCGATTGCACAATGCTCCTCAGAGTCGCACAGTCTGCGTCACGGCTCCCCGACGGTGACGCCAAGCGAAGGTGAATGATCGGCGACACGGTGTCTCCAGAGGCAACTAAACCTTTCAAGCTGTAATAACAATTCACGCCTATGTAAACAAAACAACTAAGGAAATTTCCTTAAATATTAATACTTACATATATTGCTTAATAAAACCATCTAAAGATTCTAAACAATCAAAAAAGATTTTACAAACTGAATAAAATTTACAATAATACATCTCATTGAAGAAAACTGTCATCTGTTTACTATAATTACTGCAAATAATAGATAGAGACACAAGCAGGGAGAAACTTTCATCAGCATTACTTCATGAAACTGTTGATTATGTTCATTACAGACGAAGTTCTGCAGTATGTATGTATGTATGCATATAGCACTTCCTAAGTTTCACATGCGCCGTGCGTGCCAGTGACTGCCAGTGACTTCCGTCACTGACATTCTGAGGAGCAGTGATAACCTTACGAGGTTATCACAAAAGTTCTCGAGTAGCTGAAGCTGTAAATACATTAGTCAAAATATGAATAACATTTGTCAACATTTTTGCAATCAGTTTTAAACTGATTTGACTAAATTAAATTATATCTTAAACGAAATTTGAAATAATGATTTTTCAAGAAGGAACTAAAAGTGCATAAAATCATCACTAGTTGAAAGCTGAAGATGAAGAGACGATGGTAAAGAAAGAGAGCAGTGATACGTACTTTGCAAACTTTGAGTGCGCGTACTCACAGATTTCGCGCAACTGAACGAACATCTCTGTTACAACAGAACACATAAAATACAACAGTTCCGAGCAAATAATGCAACCAATGAAAGATTCAACTGTCTAAGCAGATTGTATATTTTTTACTGAATTTTTCTTTGAATCGTACCACTCGCTGATGCAATATTGAATTCAAATTCTAGATCCTATTACCTACATGCACTCGTGAGTTCTATTTTGCTACAAATAATATGCGTGCGTTTGTGCTGTAAATGATCTTGTTAGTTTTGCGCTCAATAATTGCTACGACTGCAGAGCTAATTATCATGTCTGGAAACGAATGCTTCCTAATCATGGAGAAAAACATTCAAAAATGGTTTCCTCCAAGATTAGGAGGGAACCGTTCGCATGCACGCTGATATTAATTTACTCTGCAGAGTATATTCAATTATTCATGTTACATTTTGGATTTTTATTGACACAATTTTTTACAAACCAACTTTTATATCCTCATAATGGGAAGAAGATTTGACTGAGTATTTTCAAATTAATCCACAATGGATGAGTAAATGACCCACTGCCGATTTTTGTTTAATGATTTCATGGTTGGATGCTCAGTGGAGGAACATGACAAGATTATTTTCATTCCTGATAACAAACATCGGTTAAATGCTATCACAGTCGATGAAATTAACGAGTGATATAAGGAAGTATGAGATGACCAAATAGCTCATCAATTGGTAGCGTGCTCGACTCGTAACCCCGAGGTTGCGGGTTCGAATCCGCGCCAGGAGTGTTGTCTGGTAAGAAACTTGGGCAAGTTGTTCACGTCCAATTGGCTATATGGGAAGGATCTTTGGCCACCCACCCGTGCTCATCTGGCCTAGTCGGTCGGTGGTTAAGTCGTGCGTAGTAATACGTA
>JAQFYQ010000250.1:0-19151 GCA_034694885.1 Buchholzia appendiculata | reverse complement strand
ATGATAGTGCTCTGTCCGAAGACAGGTCCTGGCGATGGTTATTTGTCTTACGTATTACTACGCATGACTTTTACCACGGATCCACTAGGCCAGATGAACATGGGTGGGCGGCTAAAGGTCCTTCCCGTATGCTGTTAATATGTTACTTGATACTTTGATTTGTGTTACTAATAGCTAAACGGTTTCATTCTTGTGTGATTTGTGTCATTTTTTAATAACATGGAACTAAGCTTACTTTAAAATATTGTTGTGCAATATATAGTTCTATCCAATTCATCCATCTCGTTCATATAATTGTCCTTATAATTGTTAATTAATTTTAAAAATTGACAGTTGTATCATTTCAGACGAATTATTGAGCGTATGCCTTATTGTGGCTTAAATGTGGAATACTATAATTGTTTGAGTGAGCTGTTTAGTTGATGGGTGAAATTAATAATGAATCGTAATGGCTTATGTCCTAAACAGTTCAGAGATGGAAGTAGAAGAATGGCTGTATAAGTGCACTGTTGTACTGAAAGCTGCCGATGTAAACGTTGAATATCAGAAGTAACTTTCTGATGGATTGGATCAAGCTTTAAGCCATGCTCAACCGCTTGTGCTTCCAAGATGTATTGAAGTTGTTTGTTGAAAACTGTTATCTTATTTTTAATGGTAAAATTTAAAATAAATCGTAGATGATTGATAGATAGGCAAAACATATGAGGAGTAAGACAAACCCAGAATGTGAACAGGTTCTGTGCAAACTGATTGTTTACAGATTTGTGTATTAGATGTGATTGTGTGCAGGTAATGCAACAAGAGCTGACGTCAAAGCAGCCTCTGTACAATGACGTCACACGCCTTGGACGCAATCTCAAGGACAGGTGCACCAAGTCTGACCCAGAAAGTGAGGTTCTCAACAGATGGCTCGACCAACTCAAGAATAAGTGGAACACCTTGAGAACTTTGGTGGCTCAAAAGTAAGCTGTTTTATGCATTATTGCTTTCAATTCATTAGCAGCTTTTCTTCATTACATTGAATGGTTGCTGTAAGCAGTCTCAAATTTATTCGCTGGATTTTCTGATATAACGAATTATCTAATTTAAGCGTTGAAAGAACACAAGCCATATTATTTTAGTCGCGCAAACGATGAAAAGCATAAAAAAGTTATGAATTTTTATCTGTAAGTTGGAGTGATCACATATATTAGACATCTTGATATATGATAATGAATGGTGTTGAATGTAGATGGATAAGTTTTTATAAATCATTGAGAACATTCTTTTAACACAAATAACTGCTTACAGATAATAAGTTAATAATGAATCTAACAAGTATATTTATTATTATGTTCTAAAACTGGAGAGGGCTGGTGAAAGTGGCTCAGCGACTGAAATCTAGGACTTGTCTTCAACAGACTCCAGGACATATTGGCAAATTTGTTAATGTACATGTAGAGAGTGAAGTTGCTGATGTTATTGAAATCTCTTTCAGGCAGAGTAAGTTGGATCAGGCTCTCCTGTCGTCTGGCCGGGTCTCTGATGCTGTTCAGTCGTTGCTGGACTGGCTGATGAAGGCTGAGATCTACTTGGCTGATGAACAACCAGTTCTTGGTGACTTGGACACAGTCACCATACTAACAGAACAGCACAAGGTGACCATAAGCGTAATCTGTATACCACATATAACCTCGGACTATAATCTCTAATTTATCATCATCATCATCATTGGTATCTGCTTTCCGGCAGGTTCATGGTTTCCAACTTCTCCATTCATCTCTATCTTTTGCTCTTCTTCTCGTGTCCCCTGTGGGAGGGGGAACTGAGAAATCTTCGACTGAAAACAGCCCTCGAAAGTAGGGAAGGTTACTAAAGGGGATATAGGGAAAGGGGAACTGACTTCTCGTCGGTTGAGTTCCCAAGAATAATGCTGCGTTAACACCTCTGTTTACAATGACCTCTATTTACTTCCGAAATTTTGTAGATTCGCTTTTACACTTGACATCGAGTTCTTAATTATTTTAGTTAAATATTTTAAGCTTGCACAAAATTTTCGTTTTCTTAGCAGCTCACTCATAATTTGATTTCTTTGAATAATTATTATGTTGTTTAATAATTTTTGAAGTCCTCTTAACATCACAGATTTACATTGGGTTCTGTTTAGCCAGTTTCTTTATTTTTGTTACATAAAACATGTACATTGTACAATTGTGCAATGTACAATATGTAGATTTCTTTCCATCAATTCTGTGCTTGTTTGTATTACATTGAAGGCGTTTCAAGTGGAACTGTCGAGCCGTCAGGCGATGATCGACGCGATCAGAGAGGTCGGTGATCAGAGCGGTGATCAAGCTGACATTCAGAACCAAGTTCATGACGTCACTGATCTCTGGTCACGTGTCGTGTCGCTGAGTGACCTGCGTGACGCCAGGCTACAACAAGCTCTCGACCTGGTCCGTTCAGCTCGCTATGATCTCTTTTATATTTTATTTTTGTTCTTTAGCTCATAGGCAGCGTGTATCAGGGGCTTGGGGAGGCTAAGCACCCCCAAATGTTTACAAAGCAATTTGTTTGACTCTGTATTTTTTCCAAAAAAGTGTCCAAGCCCCCCAATTTTTTTGGCGCGCCGCCACCCTCCCCCGCTCGTCAGAAATTTTTTGGTACGCTGCTACCCCCTCCCCCCGCCGCTCGTCAGAAATTCTCAGCCTCGTCAGAAATTCTCTGTCAAATGCTCTGTGGAGTTTAATCACGGAGAGTTTTGCTAGTCAACAATTTCCTCCTAATTTTAGAGGGGGATATTGTGGTAACATCCAACCCAATTAGATTAATTTAACTGGTGATGATTGTGGTCAACGTCGGTCTGGACGATGAATGACTATTGAGGTGATTATTTAATAACTATAATTATACTGCAATAAATATTGCGGCAGAGACGTGTTATAATTTTCTAGACCTAAATGCATTTGTTGAAATCGGAAGAATGCAGGATTACATAGTTAATACTTTAATCTGTGATTTCTGGTTGCTTTGATGCTAACAAATGATAATAATATTATTAATGACAGGTAGTAAAAGTAGTAATAATAGTTAACTATACATTTATTACAACGCAGAATGATGATATTGGAAAAAGAAATAATACACCGTTTAGATTATAAATGTTGCAGTTATGTTGAGGTAATTCTGTCTGTTTGCTAACTGTTGAAAGGCTGAAGAGTTTAATGATATCGTTCAAGTAGTCAGGGAATGGCTGCCATTGGCTGAAGCTGAACTGAAATTCCGCTCCATACCTGAAGACGAGGGTAACATTGTTCAGCTCATCGAAAATCATGAGGTGAGAATTTTTCTAAAAGTACACTGATCACACATCTGCTAAATTATTCATTAAGTTTAAAAAATTCGTGCAATTCGTTTTAGTTATAATGACAATATGAGTGACGACACTCGACAGTGAGTCAATTTTTAATTACAATACCGTTTAATTAAATATTTAAAATGATATTAGGAGTTGTGATAATTTCTTAAAAGTATGGGAATGCAGGGGTCCATTGGAGTGGGAATCAGGTTTAAGCCCTGAAAAAATGTGGATGTCTTATGTTGCCATAGGTGTGTTTTGATTAATTTTTATTAAAAGAAAATTGGTTTCTTCAAGTATTGGGTTTATTGAGTGGAAATATAATGCTTAGACTACTGTATAGAGATGCCTGCTTTTCCATCACTGTAGAAATTCATGGAGGAGCTGATGGGCCAGCAGCCGAACATTGAGAAGATCGGTGCAATGGCGAGTGAAATCCTCGAGGCGTGTCATCCGAACGCAATCCGCTTCGTCAAGTACTACCTGACGATCACACAGACTCGCTGGGAGCAATGTCTGCACAGGTGAGTAATGTCTGAGCAATGTCTGCATAGGTGAGTAATGTCTGAGCAATGTCTGCACAGGTGAGCAATGTCTGAGCAATGTCTGCACAGGTGAGCAATGTCTGAGCAATGTCTGCACAGGTGAGTATTGTCTGAGCAATGTCTGCATAGGTGAGCAATGCCTGAGCAATGTCTGCACAGATGAGTATTGTCTGAGCAATGTCTGCATAGGTGAGTATTGTCTGAGCAATGTCTGCATAGGTGAGCAATGTTTGAGCAATGTCTGCATAGGTGAGCAATGTCTGCACAGGTGAGCAATGTCTGAGCAATGTCTGAATAATGTCTACACAGGTGAGCAATGTTTGAGCAATGTTTACACAGGTGAGTAATGTCTGTACAGGTGCGCAATGCCTACGCAGGTGAAAAATTTCAGACCAATTGCCACATAGGTCATTATTTGTTGTTAATGTTGTTAATTGTATCTTGTCATAAGTCAATCATATAGGTAAGATTACTGAATGCAACGATTTGTTTTAAATGAATACCAGTACAGCAGTGGATCAGTTATTCTGTCAGTTCAAGAGGATGATATTCTTGTATTATATCCCTGTGTTCTGCATATTTCAGAGCAAACCAGCGTACGCTGAGACTGCAAGATGCTCTGAGGAACATTCGTGGCAATGCCGCTCTGATTGAAGAACTGGCTGCGTGGTTGAACGAGGCACATGCCCTGCTGACAGCCAAGGAGAGAGATGTCACTCCAGAAGACTTGACCGTCGTGGATGTCTTGCTCAGAGAGCACCTCGTGAGTGGAGTTCATCTTCGTCATCAACTTAAATACATGTTTTGTGCCAATGGGAATCAAATGTTTTCAAAAAAATTCTTTTGGAAGTCAATAGTCCAGCGCGCATAAAATTATCGAGGCTTAATCAAATAACTCGCATTTAATGAAACAACAGAACACTCATTTTTGTGTGGAATAACAGAATTGTGATTTGCATTCTGGAATTGTCCTTGGAGAATTTTTTTTAGAATTGGACGTCTTACCTGACGCTAATGTTTCTGCTGATGTAGTCGAGCAGATAGAAAAACATGGAGAGCAAATTACATTATTGGAATCATTGGATAATGTTTTGCATTGACAATGTATTAATTCTTTGTATGATAACGTTGTATAAGTCCTACGAGAGCTTGTTGCTTTTGTTTACTGAAGGTGTTTATTTTTTTGCGAAACTAGGATAGGTAAATAACCAAAGGTGTTCATGATTAATTCATGCCTTATGTTGTAAGTACCGAGACTGAGAATTTGTATGAATTTTTAATACTATTTATAAAATATTCTAAAATAGTTAAATTTTTGGAATGCTTTATTATGAACGTTGGACTTTGTTGCGCACTGTTTGAGAAATAATTTCAGATTTGATGAAACAAAAATAAGTAATAGAATTAATCGCATATATTATTAAATATCGAACTGTTCGATGCGATGAATTTATTTTATTTTGTCATTAGGAATTTCACGAAGATTTGACTGTAAAGAGTCGCGATGTTGAACGACTGACGAAAGGTCCGGCACGTGGCGGATCAAGGATGCATCGTGCGAGCACTTGGAGACTGAACGAACTTCAGGACGCCCAGAGTCCACGCGTCATTGCAGTGCAGAACAAGTGGAGAGCCGTCTGGAGGATGTCCGTGGACAGGAAGAAACATCTGCAGGATACGCTGGATCAACTGTTAGAGGTAACGTAGGAGGATCGTGTGCAGGGTGGGATTTGTCGGGGGTTTGGGGGGTTCGACCCTTCCCTGGCGTATGACTTGACCCTCCTTGTTTGAAAAAAATGCTCAAGTGGTTCGGTTTTACCTAATTTTTTGGGACCGACCACCCGTGGTCCGATCCTCCCGCCTATTTTTCCCAAATCTGATCAAACTGATCATGCGAATCATTAAAATTCTAATGAATAATGAAATGAAAGGTACAGTGTTCGAGAAATAATCCGTGTGTCATTAAGCATGACAATGTCGCTGATCACCTGGGATATGGTATGAGTAGAGGCGGTAGGATCGCATTGTCTTCTGGCGCAATTAGTTGGTATTAATGGCTGCCCAAGGGCACAGGCACAAATTTGTGCATTCTTTTGGCTATTTCCCAGTTTGTATACTATCCGTATTGCTACAGTGACTGACACATGTTAGAGGTTTGTAATAACATTGTGTAGTTAAAGCAAATCAGAGATATTAGATATCAGAGTAATGCTGTCATCTTTGCTAACAAGACATGTACTATATTTATGTCATCCTAGTGACTATTTTAATTATTTATTATTTATTTATTTGTATTTTATTTAATCATTTTGATTAAGTCTAAATTTTAATCGGCATAATTTTCAGTTTAAAAGTTTATTTTATGTGCCAAATGTAAGTAAGAAAAATCAAAACGTTTGTGAAGAATTTGACTTTGTGTGCTGGCAGGAAATATTATCTGATCTTGATATGCACATTGTTTGAACTATGGAAATAAACCTATAAATCTTTAGTCTGTTTAGTCTTTTGCCTTACTCAGCCAATTGCATATTTTGCAAATGTTAAAATTATGCCCAGCACGAACTTGCCACTTTTGTTTATTTATTTACGGTTATTTTGTTTAGTTGGAAAGTTTCAAGAACTTTGATTTTGATGAATGGCGCGAAAGATACATAACTTGGATCCGGGCAAACAAGTTCCGCATCACTGATTTCTTCCGTAGGCAAGACAAGAATGGAGAAGGCACTTTGACAAGGAGTCAGTTCGTCAACGGAATGCTTATCTCCAGTGAGTAGTTGAGAGAAACATAAGTTTTATTTCTGAAGTCTTCATAGTTTTTGTTAGATGAAAAGATGTCATTTAATGATGATGATGATAGTGCTCTGTCCGAAGACAGGTGCTGGCGATGGTTATTTGTCTTACGTATTACTACGTATGATTTTTACCACCGACCGACTAGGCCAGATGAGTACGGGTGGGCGGCCAAATGTCCTTCCCTTAGATGTCCTTTGTCTTCATTTTTAAGCGAACTGCCAGTTCAAGGACTTGTTTTGTGGTTAATTTTATTTGCTGTTATAGTTTGATGTAATGTTTTAAAATATACAAAATGATGCGACAATCAAAAACGTGTGACTCATTTTTACAATTTATGCAGATATGTTCAAGTGCATGCATGTGCAAGAGCATAATTGGAGATTTATTTGAAACAGTATCCTACCAAAGATGTGTACACATTTTTATTTTCAGGTATAAAATGTATAAGGAACAATTTGGCTATGTATCTAACATTTCTGTTAGTACATTTATTCACAATATTTTCACCCTATTGACACTTGCCTTGAATAATATTATTCAGTAAAATTAATTAATCCACTAACTTCACAGATTGTATTGATGACTACTGTATGTTCCACATTTGTAGAGTTTCCCTCGAACCGAACAGAATTGAACGCAGTGTTTGATATCTTCGATCGCAATCATTCGGGGGAGATCGACTACCGGGAGTTCGTCGAGGCTTTGCGTCCTGGCCAGGTAAGAACCTAATGTGAATGATCATGCGAGTGATGCTGATATACTGCCTGCATGTTTGCATGATTTATATGCAACTAGCACGAATGTATTTGTATGAATTTACAGTTTGTATTGGTATCTAACCTGTTGAAGCGGACATTAGTTGTAATAATAATAATGATAAATTCGGTTGAAAGTTAGTTGTGTGACGATGATGTAGCATTGGATGATTTTGCACAATCATTTTACATTGGATGATTTTGCACAATCTGTTAAGTTGTTTGTGCAATGTGATTATGCTCTTAATGCAAAGACAGCAGTTTAATAACATGAACTTACATGTTATCAGACACAATATTTATGCTCAGTATTTCATGACTTTTCTGTCTGTGATTGCAGCATAGCGTGCGAAGAGCCGGAGGTGGAACAACCGACTCTGAACTGATTCACGATGAGATAGAACAACAGATCTCTCACTGCCAGTGTCGGCACATGTTCAACTATCAGAAAGTTGGAGAAGGAAAGTACAAGGTAGGCGGCAGACGATGTAACTTATTTTACACTGCTACATTGATAAATCAGCTCAGTCAATATCTTGCTGACCGATCTGCAGTTAAAGATTGACACCACTTGTTTGCCTGTCTTCATTTAAAATTGATATTTGAAGATTTGAAAGTACAGTTGTTTGTTTGTTGAAGAGAATTACAATTATGTTATTGAAACTATCAGTCGTTAGCATCAATCTATATATTTTCTGTATTTGTCATATTTTGTCCAACTATTTTATCATCATCATCATCTACCATAAATTGTTTCGCTTTCAATGTTTTAGACACTGAGGAGATTAACAAAGTACATTTATGTTTTTAAAAATACCATCAGCGTCCTCATTACAATGCCAGTTTAGATTTTGTCAAGCAAACTTTGTACGGAATGCCATTTCTGTCACAAAACGGTCTCATTGTGCGAGCTGATTTTAATGGTCGACATTATACATAATGTCACGTTGATGCTACACTATGAGGAAGTATAGATCATAATTTTTGTGTTGCATAAATGGTTAATGTTGAAAATTTATTGTATTGGCAATATTTGCGTAGGATGAAGCTAATATTCTCTAGTTTTTGTAAAGCCGCAAATTGGTGCATGCAGGTTTAATGCTCAAGTTAGTGCATGTAGGTTTAAAGTTCAAATTAGTGCATGCAGGCGTTTCCTACTAATTCAAGCCCTTCTTTAAAATTCAAGTGCAAAATTTGCAGTGTTAGTGATATGAAATTGTGATATTTTGTGGCCATCGGCGCTTCAGAGAAGAGGTTTTCTTACCAAGTACATTAAATCTAACATAAATTCTCAGTTTAGGTAATGAACTTTAGTTTAATTTAAGCTTTGATTTTTATGAATTGATTGATGTCAACAGTTTGGAGAAAGAGGCAAGCTTTGTCTCGTTCGTTTCCTCAACAGCACCGTCATGGTGCGAGTCGGTGGAGGTTGGGTGACCTTGTTCTCATTTCTGGACACCAACGATCCGTGCAGAGGTATTGATACTAGATCTTAGTTGTGTACATTTAAATTATGGCTGTATCTGAACACTGCTTGTTTTAACTTTCTCATGAGAATTTTTTTAATTATTTAGTTGTGATTATCATTTCTGAATTGGATATTATTACTTTCTCAGAATATGAATCTTTCAGAAAGATTGTAAATAATTTGTGATTGATTGCAGTCTGGCATTTATTCGTTCTCATGATATTCTTTCTATTTCAAATTGCACCTTAATTAAAATGATCTACATGGTGCTATATAATGGTGCTTAATATTTGAAATTAGACAAACATCAGTTATCTTTTTTGTCTGCCATACATGAAACTGCTTGATTTGTAACATAAAAATATGATTTTTTCCAACTACTCTTGAACTGCGTATGAACTTGTTCCAGCGAAGGGTCGGACTAATCTAGAGCTGAGAGAGCAGCTGACGTCACCGGAAGGTTCCGTCAGCTCTGTCCAATCACGCATCAACAGTGTGGTTCAAAACAAACGACGACAGTCAGCCGCATCCACTTCTGGACAGGGTGCGTTATACTTTTGTGATCAATTTTCACTGTCTGGAAATAATTTACAGCAAACAGTTATAGTAGAAAATGTAGTAAATTAATCTGTTGTAGCAATTAGGCAAAAATTGCATTTTTTTAAGCTAAATATAGTAATATCGATTTTGCTTTAGTCATTTTAGTATATTGTCGCTGGGAGATGCGTGAAATGTTGTGATAATTTTCAAATGATGTATTAATTAATGTGTCTACTTGATACACAATATCAATTAATTTATTTTATGACAAAATTTTTTGATCGGATAATTTGAAAGAAGTTAGAAAACGGTTTCTTTGTATCTGAATTGAAAAATTTTAAATTTATGTTTGTTGCGAAGTAATTTGACTTCATTCTTACAATAATTTCAAGGTCTAAACACTGACCCTAGCTGTGTTGCAAATTGTGTTTGTTGTTTATCATCTAATGATATCATTATGTTTATTTAATGATATCATAATGTTTTTTATTTAGTTATATTGTGATGTTTTATTATACATGATGTGATTTTGCGGTATGAAATCGTATCAGTATAATATATTCATTATCTAATTATACCATTATGTCTATCATATAATGGTATGATTATTTTCAATGTCTAACAATATTTTCATTATGCACTTTGTGAACACTTTGAGGATTATCGTTTTATATGATATAGTTTATTAATCTCGACCATTAATTGAAACGTTTACAGAGAGTTTGTAAATCATCTCTTCTATATAAACATAATCCTCTCAGTTTTGAGTTCATTAAAATTAGCTATTTTCTTTTTCTCAGCATGAAAACTTTTATTCAAACTAATGTTGACTAATTCTGTTTGTAATTTTATCGTTCAGTTTATTATTCAGTATTTGTTGTATATTTTGCTGCATAGATTTAATGATGAATTGGGCTGCATGTAAATGTGCTTAACCTGCAATATGCCAGTAGAATGTTCCATATGATATTTATTTGAGAATATGGTCAACTTCTAACGATACCTTTATAATATCAATTACCAGTGGTATAAACAAAACTATTAGAAGTTGGGGCTCCCTCGAGATACGAGAAGTGGTTGATCCCTCGGCAGTCTGTGGAGGTCTATAGGCTACAATGAGAAGTGGAGAATCTCAGGTCCCGTTGCTCCTCTCACTTTCAGCACGGACTACTGATGTGAAAGGGCTGGCCAGGATTTCAAGGAAGGGCCAAGTGACCGATATGGTCGAAGAATCAAACTAACATACCTATTAGCAGATTTACAATGAGGGAAGACAGTGGCCCAATCAGACGAATCGGCGAGAAAAAATCCCAAATAAAGCTCCATTTTTTACATTAAAACCAGTGTAAATTAACTTCATTGGTCCATGCTGAAACCTTGTTTTATAAACCTGCTGCATGACTGTAATCTGCTACTACTCGAATGCACTCATTTGTTGTGCCTTAATTGTTTCAAAAGTTGCATTACCATAAATGACATCTTAACATATTTAACAGTTACCTTTAGTGACTGATACTGTTTGCGGCATTATTGAATGTAATTATACGTTATATAGTATATTACAATAGATTTACTTTATTTTGTGTATTCATCACATCTTGACTCAATTCTCTATAGAAACTCAGAGTAAGGTTAACAATGTCAGTACACCAGTGGCTGCCGGTGGCCCAGCAGGCGCTGCCAGTACCGCCAGCAGTGGTAAGAATATAAACTAAAGAGCATGACATCTGTCGGTCTTACATTGTGAATTTTTCTAACATTTCTCTCTTTTGGTTCTAATGATGGGAATTAAATGTCTGATAGTTTTGTTAGGGACATTATTTAGTTTACATAATAGAAGATATTTAAAAATGTATAAGTAAATGTTTCATGTTTATGTGGGAAATCTAAAGGTTGATATTAACAGAATAACATTTCCTCTTACTAATAAAGAATTGGGTTTATGTCATAACTTTTCATCGTGGGCATACAACGTTGAAGAACAATGCACAAAGCGTGTTTTGTTGTTCAATTTATGAGCATCTTCAAATATTCCGTTGTCTGAATTGAAGGCATCAATTGCAGGCTTATGAAGAACAAGTCATTTCAGACATTGTTGAATGATTATACCTGCATTGACCTGTCCAATAAACACGTTTCAGCGGCTGCTCTGCATGGACGTTTTTCCGGCAGTTCCAGCAGTCTATCATCTGTAGGAAGATCTGAACGGGGTGGATTGCAGAACATTCCCCTAAGAAGCTCATTGGCCAGCTCATACACCAATCTCTCAACTTTACCACCGAATACTGGGCGGAGCTCCAGTGCGTCACGGCGACGTGATTCGTCAGTTGGTAGGTGACAGTATGTGTGAAGACCTACAATTGGCTGAACTGATTGGTTTTTTGATTGGTTGCTTTTGTTTCATCTAGTCATTAATATTACCATAATAAATTTGTAGCGAATAAATTATAGTAATCGAACAATCTTTTTTATGTTTTCTATGGTATACAGTAATGTGATATTTAAAAATTTTACTTTTATATTACATCATTTTTGTGTGGCATTTTTTATTGATTATGCTCTCTAGAGTCTCTAATCGTTTTGCTCTCACTTTGCACTTGCTATTTTGAATTGTGCAAAGTGTTTTTTCTAACTTGTAATAATTATTGTGAATTATAACATAGTTTGAGTGTAGATTTTTTCATTTCCACTATGCCAGCATGTTATGTCGGCAATTACTCACCTGCAATGTTGCTTATGCTATACACTGTATAGTGTAGGCCTACTATCACTATTATTTTAGTATGCTTATGCCATATAATTTACTATTACTATTATTTAATATGTTGTACAGTTTACTATCGCTATTAATTATTATCCATTATCATTGAAATGGTACTGCAATCTATTTTATTTGGTGCTTTGACTTTGTGGGAACTGACTTCTACGTTTACACTGGCTTCTTGGCATTATAGCATTTATTTAATGCTTTATAGTGTGTATTTATACGCTTACCACGCTTTGATGTATTTTTTTTGCTATAAGATTTTTTCTATTCAGTACTAGGCTGCTAGAAATTATTTTGCTTTTGCTTCTTTTTGACGACGATGTTTCACTTTCTCTTTCCTACCCTTGTCACAGGTTTTATTTTGTGTATGTACAATAGATGATAAAAAAGCAGTCTATATTTTGTGATAGATAGTTGTTAAAAAAGTTTAAAATATTTTAAATAGAAATTAAAGAAATATAATTACGGTGGCATCAGTTGGACACGCAGGGGATTTTTATTGATATTTTATAGATTTATTGATCTGTTATAGATTTATTGCTATTTTATAGATTTATTGATCTTTTATAGTTTTATTGATCTTTTGTTAGGGCGTAAAAACTTTGCATTCGGAGAAGTTGAGATTTCTACTGACTTATGTAGTAGCAGAACATAGAACGTCAGATATATTACTTTGATTGTATAAGTATTTGAATGCAAACAATTTGATGTTAAATGCAGCAAGATAATTGATTTCGTTTTAAAGACTTTGTATTAACTGAATTCGTTTTAAACAATTATTATTTATGATTTTTTATATCATTTTCAAAGTTTATAAAATGGATAAGGAAATCTGAGCAAATATGTAAAGCATTTTCGAAACTTTGAGCTCATAAATTAATTCAATTTTGCAGTAATAAGGCCTATTAGTAAGATGTATGTACATTTGATAAGCACAAGAACTATGAAGTAACGATACGTAATTTAAGTTACTTAATTTAAGTTTAGTTAATTTAATTTAAGTTTGATCTTTGTAAAAGCATTTTTTGCTCTAAAGTATTAAATTAAGTATCAATTTAATGTGATTATGGTTAATCACTTTAAAGTTTACATCTATTTTTCATGTCATCATGGATTGGGCTTCATCTTAATGTTTTGTCCCTGTATCGGGCGAAAGAGTGTCCAGGATAGAAGTGAAGATCCGACAGAGTTGCTCTACATCACACCGACCTGGCTCATTGCTCATCTTGATGAATAAGTGTAGGAGTGTAAGATGATGTAAGTGTCAAATGATGATGTAAGTGAAAGATGATAATGATGATGATGATGATGTAAGAACCGTTCAAGTCTCGCTCCATTGAAATGTAGCCTGGCCTAAGTGCATTCAATGTTGTATTTATTTTCTGAATTTCCTCTGATTTTGTGTCATATAGTTAACCGGGGTCTTACTTTGATGGAAGTGGAGTTAATTATAGAGATAAAAACTCTAACCTAGTGGCTACTGCCAGACCTTGTTGATTCTTTAGGTCTAAAAGTCATAATTTAACCCTTATGTAATATTATCCCAAAGTTCAAACGATCTATGTTGTTTGCTTCACTTAGGTTCAAGCACGCGAACTCCTCTTTCTGCTCCGAAGAGACCAAATTTCACTCCACATTCTGCGTCCAGTTCTGCAGGTGCTGCGAGAGGTTCTGTAGGTTCAGCAGGTAAACCACCGAGTGCTTCCACTCCTGCCACGTCACGAGCAAGTGTTCCATCAGCTGCTGGATCCTTAGCCCGTCCAACTCCCAGGGCGTCTGCCACTAGGACTCCCGTGGCATCAAGGACTCCAGTAGTTGCTGCCTCTAGGACTCCAGTAGCCAGTGGATCAAGGACACCAGCTGGTGGTAGTAGGACCCCATCTGTAAGTGGATCACGGACCCCGGCTGGAGCAAGAACCCCTAGCAAGTCGGGCTCGCGTACACCGACCGGCGCCAGGACACCTACCAGAGAACGTACACCCACAGGTCAGTAAAACCACGCCTACTTTATAGTGAAACCACGCCTACTTGATAGTGAAGCCACGCCTACAATTGAGTGACGGCTAACTGTAGGCTGAAGGCATGCCTGCTGATCAGTGATAGGCTAGTTGTAGATAGCACTCAGCCCCTTAAGTGTAAGTGATAAACCAGCTGTAGAGTAATGCCAAGCCTACAGGCGTGTGGTAGAACAGAGCTAGATGTGACAATTTCATTTTGAACGTTAGTTAACCAAATTTGAGGACACATCTTGTTTGGCATATCTTCATTAGCTCTCGTGTGGCTAAATATTGTCTGATTTTTGTAAAATTGCTGATAGGAAGTTTATTTCTTTTGTTTTTGCGTCAGTCCGAATCCTTTGCTTTTTCTTGCTAAACAGGTTCACGATCAAGTAGCCCACTTGGTGGACGAAGATCACAGCAGGAACAGGGCAAGATTTCAACGACTAAACAAGGCAGTATGAGATTCTAGATCGTCACGAGACTGTTCTGCAATGTTCTCATGGAGGATATAGCCATTCTTCAATCTTCAGTTGGCTAACTATTATTTTAGGATCAGATTGTTGATCAGATTGTTGATTGTTGTGGAGAAGATGGATACCAGGTACCTGCCTTCCGGCAGAACACTAATGATGATGTTGATCAAGGACCATGATTGATTAATGTTTGATGCTTGTTTGATAATTTACAGCAATACTATTTATACACATCAGTACAACAACTGCATTTAGTCTATTAGTGAATTTAGCAATTCTGTACTTGAAAAACTCTGTTTCATTGCGATTTTATGTACTTTTTGTATATTGGAGATATTCAGCAAGTCAAGTTAACTTTACTGCGCTTGTAAATTAATTTGTTGTTGCATTTAATTAGAAGCTTTTACTTTTCAATGCTTGGTACAGTTGAGGTGCTGGTTCCAATGTCTTCCTAGCTCACATGTTCATGCATTGATGTGTGGATGATATGACATTGAACAACTGCTGATATTCTGATATTAGAGTTGTTAGGGTGTTTGTATTTATGGATGATTCGATGAAGTTTTTGTTTAACTGTAATGTTTACACGTTAAATTGTGGCCGAACTTGTATTTTGAGCTGTAGTATACTGTATATGCACTAACGAATGAATCATTTTAATTGCAGCAAATGTACGTTATTCAATTTATCTGCTTTTAGTAGAGAGCCGAGCTTTTTGAATAACTGGTTTGATAACTTAAATTGAATAAACTATTAAATAAAGTCTATTCTTTGTGAATGGTGTTTAATTGTGTTCTTGCGTGTTAAAATACGTGGCAACACTTGCAAATTTGCATAGATACATGTGGAATTAATTTTTTAGCTATTATTATGTATTGATTTTGCATTTAAATTACCATATTTAGTGTGTGTTTGTATGAATTTGTATATTGGAAGATGTCACAATTTTTATTTAACATTCCAATTGAATCGATGGATTATGTTGTGACGGCTAAAATTTATCTATGTCTCTGCATCTTATTAGTGTGCCATGGTATATAGCACTGTAGTAGTTCTTAATGCATTTCTTAGCAGCACATCATTTTTAGTGCTTTAATAATATATTATTGATAGGTCTGAAAGTCATATCATGCTTCGGAAGAATCAGATTGATATCTGAGTTAGCTTATTTCTCATAATCTCACTTTTTTGTTGATTATTATTAAGAATGATCTATTTTCTATCATTGTGATTAAGTTTGTGTTGTTGAATTAAATCTCAATCACTGATTACATTTTAGCTGCAGCAGTGTTTTCGTTTTACTATATATTTTAAATCAATTAGAGTAATGAATATGAAAATTGATATTTTAGTAATAGCTGAGCACACACACTCACGCTTTACTGTAACTAAGCCAATAATGCAGTCCATTAGTACCAGTTTTCGTTTTGGCTTTCTTTTTCACATGTGACGAAGTTCATTGTAATTCATGGCTAATATCGGAAGCATTCTTTCGGTTTGCCACACACAAACTAGTAAAATATTTCTGAGATATATTAAGATATATTCTATGATTTCTATCCTGGTGGCATAGCAGTCACTTCATATCCTAGATTTGAAGTAGAGCTATGTATTAGCCTGCGTGAATTTATCTGTACAGGAAATAAAATTGGTTAATAACTTTTGTATTTTCATCTTTATGTTAATAAATAAAGTGTTCAATTTTGACGATTCATTATCTTTCCATTATGCTTTCGTTACAAGACTTATCTGTCAAGATTAGATGTTGATTCATTATTTTGTTGCTGTTGTAGTTTTGAATGTTTTAATTGTTTAGATATGTTTTAATGTTTTGTCGATTCAATCTTTTAAGGATCACTGTTCACAGTGCTAAGTAGAATATAGATATGTATATTATGAAATATAAACGTTATACACAGTAAGGAATTCGTTGCATTTAATTTAACTGATATTGTCTGTAGTATTTTGAGAAGCTATGCATGTTTACAATTTCCTGCTGAAACATTATGATGTAACAACCGCAAAGTGTGTACTATTTGCACCTAAGTTTAACATTCAAGAGTGTTTTGATTAAAAGGATTATAAGCCGACATTTGCGCATCATTATTATCATCGTTTATTGCAAGTAACTTTCACAGTATAGCGCAACAACGACCATCATATAATTAAAAAATTCCGATAACACAATCAATCGTGGAGGCGCAATTATTTATTTTATTTATTTTGTATCAAACATTTGTCTTAGCATCGTGAGTTTTGAATAAGAAGGTTGCGAACGGGTGTTCCGCAATGCCAACAAATAACTATGATGAAATAGCTATGATGATGATGATGACGATGATGATAATAACAGTAAATTTACATCTCTATATCCAAACGAGTGACCGAATAGGTCAGTCGTTAGCGCTCACGCCTCGCAGCGAAGAGGTAGAGGGTTCGCCTCCCTGCAACGACTGATTGTGTTCAGTAACAAACCTGGGAAATTGTTAACACTCTATTGCCTGTACGGGAAGGACCTTTGGCAGCCCACCCGTGCTCATCGGCCTAGTGGGTCGGTGGTTAAGTCGTGCGTAGTAATACGTAAGACAAATAACCATCGCCAGGATCAGTCTTCAGACAGAGCACTATCACCATCATCATCATATCCATACATAATTCACTTTTATATTAGTTTTTATTTGTTAACCTTGGTATGGTCGTTATATTTCGTATGTCCTTGAAAGTCAATTATGCTACATTTCGCTGTGTGCAATTACTACTATTTATCAGATTTGTCAATTAAATTCAATTTATGATCGCAAATTTGTTGTAATTGTATCAATTCGGCATCGCTGCTTCTTTCATATTCTGACCTATTATTTGCTTATTTCGTCGTTGTCAATTCTTGATCTCAATGCAAGCAATATTTAATATAAGTTAGGACGAAAATAAGGTGGACATTGTTTAATTTGACCAAATATTATCATCAGTATGTGAATGAAAGGTATATCGATTTCTGATAGAATTGTACACACTATGAGACACATCGTCGCCCTTTAACAAAAAAGATCATTACAGTTGTTAAAATTACAAATTAATGTATGGACAAAACAATTGTTATGTCGCTATACGATCTGTGGTTCCTCACAATTTTGGGTGTAACCGTATGTTACCTGCTACCGGGCTAACAACTAATTTGTTAACTTGTTGGACTTGACTCCTTTAAATACTTTCACGACCTGACAGTAAACAAAACCTGACGTATAACACAGATTTTCTGCAACATTTTTTTGACAATTCTAAGCAACTAATGATAACTCTTTCCAGCAACGTCTGTGCGCACGCTCACACACACACAAACACACACAAACACACATACACGCACGCATGTATTCCAGTATTCATGAATCACTGTCGGACGTTCTTATCATTAATGTCGATCAGGGAACGCTGCCGGATGCGGAGACAAATCAATGAAGGAGATCGATAAGTGCCTGTACGTCATGCAACACTAATCACTGAGACGTAGTAATCACTGGGCCGTGATCACTGTGAAGCCGTGATCACTGTGAAGCCGTGATCACTGTGAAGCCGTGATCACTGTGAAGCCGTGATCACTGTGCCGTGTCGGGTGAACAACAACAGCTGTGGCACGCCATGCTTGTAGAAATCAGGACTCGTTGCTTTAGATTAAGCTTAGAATTTGTGACAATAATTGCAGGCATGGAAAATACCGGTACTATTAATAATGATTTAGACACACTTAATGAGCTGGTACATGAACATTATGAACCGTCTCGAACAAGACGTTCATCATGAACGTCATGAACATACAGATGAAATACACAAGTAATCGAGTAAAATTCTGGTTCGGTTTGACCTGTTAACGCTCCTGAAATTACATAGTGGTCTTAAGTACAGTATATAGACTCCTTTGTATAGTAAAATACTGTTCCACAATATAGCATGCCGTACATCAAAGCGTTGCTTACATGCTTCAGTTGTGTAGGAAATTTTTTCGTATTATAATTATTCAACATTGAGTATTCCCAAGATTATTTTCATGATACGAAAGTGTAAATCTGTTACAAATGCTTACTGCGCTTGTGTACAACACATAAATAGAGACGAGATCTAGTTGCAAGTGACGCATTATAACGAGGAACTATAGCGCACGGATTTGAGTCACTCGGGGATCGAATGGATTTGAGTCACCGGGGATGTAATAATTCATCCGCTAAGTCCAGTGCTCGAGAGATACGACAGTTTTCCCGTATGGGCGAAGATAGCATCAGTCGGTCTGGCGGACACCGACAGACGTCCCACGTCCACTATCGGCTTGACGTCCTTCACGTCCCGCGTAGGAGTACGTCCGTATGTATGAGTCGGTGGGATTCAGAAGTCCTTAATGAAGTAGGCCTAGTATGCTACCCACAAGACTGTTGTTCAGTGCTCGAATTACTTCAAAATAAGTAGGGGGGCCCAAAATTTTCT
>JAQFYQ010000249.1:0-19152 GCA_034694885.1 Buchholzia appendiculata | reverse complement strand
ACAGTGAGACACAGACATGCACAAACAGTGAGACACAGACATGCACAAACAGTGAGACACAGACATGCACAAACAGTGAGACACAGACATGCACAAACAGTGAGACACAGACATGCACAAACAGTAAGAGATGAGCGATGCACTCACGCACGCACGCATGCACAGTTTTGCACACAAATAAACAGCACTTGATTAAATTGAGTATACTAGAACTCACTGTTCATTATACTGATATTTTGTTGAAGATGCAAAATTGCATAAAAATTAACTTTTAAACATTAAACTGCAAATGATGCAAATGCAAACTGCATACAGTTCATGAATTACACAAAATATATTCGAAACTTAATATATTCGAACTAACATACAAAAACAAAACAAAATGGAATTATTAAACAGAGTATACTAGAACAAAGTAATAAGCTGCACCTAAAATAAGCATGCAATGTGAATGTAAGCTGTATATATTACACAAAACCCAGTCGAACCAAACCAAGCCAAGTATATTACACAAAACCAAGCCAAACCAAACCAAGCCAAGTATATTACATAAAACCAAGCCAAACCAAGTATATGACACAAAACCAAGGCGAACCTTGTCCTCGAAGAACATCGCGGAGGCGCCGACTGCACACTGTAGATGATAGACGTTGGGACACTTCGACCGGTTGCAGGTGATGGTGGCGCCACTGTGCTGACACGTCACACAGTCGACAGATCGACCTCGCTTGTACGCCTGCATCACGTTCACCAGTGAACCGTCCATCGTCTCGTAGACGTCATGGGACCACAGCGCGCAGTTGATGTGTATCCACTTGCCAAAGTTCATCATCAGCAATCTATGCCATATCACACTCGTATACAAATATCTGAACATATAACAGCAACATATAACATAATCAGCAACATAATCAACAGCAACATATTTTCAAAAGATAAATCTAGTAATTTCCACGACAAGTATAAAAGTACAATCATTTTCTTCTAAAATAATCTGATGGAGTATCTTTAAAAAATCAGGTAACTGATATGAATAAAATCTTAGGGAATTTATTTCGTAAAAGGAATAGAATTACTGGGCTAAACAATTAAATGGTGTGTAATGAAATTAAATTTCTCAAGTTAATGAACATAATCTGTAAGAGTTGGCACTAATACTAGTTGCAGACAATTTTACCTCATGCAATCGGTGACTACAAGTGGGTGAGAGAAATAGTACATATTTTATTGAGCGTGAGGATGCAGGTAGAAACCACGCAGACGATGTCTCATATTGTTGATGCTCATCCACTAATCAAGACAGATGAAGGCTCCTGCCCTGCACTTGACTGATGGCTGCGCTCTAAACTGGCTGAGTGTTACTATGACACGCATTTGATAAATACCAAATAATCAACCATTACGCAAAATTTAAAACAATAAATATCAAGCATTGTAAAAGTTGGTCTTCTTTTAAAATACAGCAGGATTCATACATCATAAAACATGCAATCTGAAATATATACAATATCACTTACCTTCCGTTGATATTGCTATCACCGTCGCCGACTCCGTGGCAAAGGATACACTTTCTCTGATCCGGGACGGAAGACTTGACTTTGAGCCCGTGAAATGCATCGTCAGCAGACTGCACAAGTACGATAAGTTCCCGGGTTAAATATGTTGACATCTATTTAATAATAGCTAATCTTCAATAATTGTCTATCCATCACTCTGCAACTCATTAGATCACACTGACTGATGAGAGTAAGAAATTAATCAAGTCTAGCATAAAATACGAGAAGGACCTTTGGCCGCACACCCGTGCTCATCTGGCCTAGTGGATCGGTGGTTAATGTCATGTGTAGTAATACGTAAGACAAATAACCATCGCCAGGACATTGTCCTCGGACAGAGCACTATCATCATCAGCATAAAATAACCGTCTCCCCTTGAGTCACCTATTGGACAGACTTGCAAATCTCTTAAACAGGTGCTCAACTGTATCAGTTGAAATACGCATGGCGAGTCAAAATACCTAATCATTTACACGGAGTCCAAAAAGATGCCCAGTGATGTCGGAATTCCCAGTGGTGCGGGCTTTACAACACACTCGCCGTGTTTCTGAACAAACAGTGATATTAATAGCATCAAGAAGGGCATCCCGGCGTAAAACTTTATGTCAGTAAAATAAAAAAGTCATATGCAAACGATCTGCAGATTTTATTTTTAGTATGAGTATATTTGTCAGAAATTTCCTTCGAATCATTATGAAAGAAAACATTTTGGTAATGTCCAGCTCACTTCAATCAGTGCTAGAGCTAGTTGGTGACAAAGTTCATCTGGGTGTAAAATGATAGGAGAGATAGCTCTCTGAGTACGTACAAGACCGGCTACGTTAACTCCGGCGGCACGTCTAAACAATTTCTTCGCTTTGCCGGCAAACACGTTTGATCTCCAACGTCGATATCTCTTGAATCTCTTGTCCTACAACACACACACTTTATTTGCAATCTCCTACACTGTCACTCTGCATCAGCATGGTAAACCCTCGTCATACATTATCATCAGCATCCAAGGTTTAGACAATTCAAACTCTTTTCCAGAAATGGACAACCAATTACATTATTATAATTCCAACGTTCATATGTATGTCACCAGCGACCTCATCAGTCCTTCAACACGTATCACAAACGCTTCATCATCGTTGAAATTAGATAACTATCATCATCATCATCATCATCATCATCATCAAAATCATTCTCCAAAATTATTCATTCTATGCCCATCCTATATTGTTTTGATAGTTTAAATCATATTGGTGCTAAATAAGGTCCTACTAAACATATTACAACAAATTACAAATAAGATATAAAGGTAGTCCCGTACTAGAAGCTTATGCGAGACTCATCAGTCAGGACAACGCTGGCCGGCAATCCTAAATTCAATGGAAAAATGCACTTATGGTCAAATAAGGCGAGAGTTGTGCACAACTTGGTAGTTGAATGAGTTTGAAACTACTGAAATGTTTGAGCCCAGGGGGCGTGATCTCTGCTAAATATAAAAGAACAAGTCTGTAAGATGGAAGTGATTCAAAAAGCCATTAATGATGAACATTACAAATCAAAAACAGTGCAGTACATTAATAAGATTGTAAAATAAACTTCATTTCTCACGTTCACAGCCTCATCATAAGATTATAAATTGCACTCTTTATTCAATGCATTCACAACCCAAATCAATAACAACACGTTCTGGTCTCTAACCTTCAGTGCTTTCTTGTCCAGCAGTTTATTCTTATCACTTCCTAGATGAGCTAACTGATCACAGGCTATTGCCGGTGGCTCTGATTGGTCCATCAACTGATCCTTGAGCTCGTCGTGGGCGGAGTCACAGGCACCAGGAGGCGGGAACTGCTTGAACATCAGCTGACAATGACTGCTACAGAAGACTGCATTGTTATGAAAGCCCGCCGTGTACATCTACAAAACATATACAATAAATGCCGTGTACATCTACAAAACATATACAAGAGATGTCGTATACAATAACTGCTGTGCACATCTGTTGTGAACATCTACAAAACAAATATACAATAAATAACGCAGATGCCATAAACATCACATCACCTAAAGGGAATGCATAATTCAGACATTACAATACCTGCATCAAAAACAGTGCAAACATTTAATTAAGACAATGTCTAAAAATGCAATAAGCCATACACAAAAAATGTAGATCCCATGAATTTACAGTTACACGACCAATGCATCATAATGCAGAAATTACACTGCCTGTATAAATTTAATACAGTGCAACATCACCTTACAATAGACTAAAAGACAATATTTGGTTTACAGTATCAGTAATAGCTTAAATTTGGAGAACATAACTGACCTTATTGTGCCCAGTATTGTCCTCCTGGTGGTTGAGTATTTCCCAGTTGATGACGACCGTGCGGCAGTAGTGACAGAACTTCTTCTTCGATAGGAGAAGAGACCGGATTGTAAGAGCCTCTTCTCTCACTGCATCACATCACAATTTGAATCAGAACTTTAACTCAAATCTTAAATAGAAAATATAGCCTAATAGCAATAACAAACTGCATAGACAGACAAAAACATGACAATACAAAACATGTACAATTAATCATACATGCTACAACATGTAACACACCACAGATACCTGAGCAGTACAATCATTTAATTTACTTAGCAAAATTATTATTAACACAATTAAATAAAATATTACCATTTTTACTGGAAAATTACTATGAAGTATTATAATACAAAAATGGCTATCGTAACAAATAACTCATACTAAAATTAACTGAAATCATTTAACTCCACACACAAATACTTACTCTGCTTGAGATTGACGGGGATCAACGGTTTCCCTTCAGTAGGCGGCACCTCCGCTCTCCCTTGCTTCACTTGAATGAACGGCGGCACTTCGACCTTGAGCAGCTCAGCAATGGAAGTGATGACGGAATCCACGTCCCGAGCAGCGTGTGGCTTGAGAGTGACCGTAACCTTCATCTTTGATAAATAAAATAAAAGTAAAATGGTTTAACGATAGTCTACGGATTTCACTCAGAATTGTAGCAATTGTAAATGTTCTTGCGGAGTTAATGTTGTATGCAGTTTTGGCACATAGGCACTAACCCATTGGCAAGTGAATGATGCATACAGCTTGACAAATCAAAGCAAATGAAATCCGATTATATATCAGTTCATCATCTTAATTTTGACTTTTAATATAGTTTTAACTTCGTTTAAAAATTTAAAAGAGTACTGAAAATAACTATGGATCACCAATACAACATATTCAACAACAATGACTTTTCATTGTACAACCCCTGCAGCAAACGTATTAATTACAGCAACGTTATAGATATTCAACACATTACGTAAAACAGCTTATACCAACCTGTCTGTTGTTGTTAAGATGATTGGCAATACACTCTTCCAGCTTATTCATCACGGTGTCATCACTATGACTCTGCTTCAAGGCATCATTGACTGCAAGAGCGTCTTCAGTCCTCAGTGCACCACGAGTCTGATCCTGCAGAGAAGAACTTGTACCAAGCTCACGTCGATCAGTGCTGGAGAGAGTGTCGACCTGATCCTGCAGAGAAGAACTTGGACCAAGCTCACGTCGATCAGTGCTGGAGAGAGTGTCGACCTGATCCTGCAGAGCAGAACTTGTACCAAGCTCACGTCGATCAGTCAAAGTGTCTACTTGGTCCTTGGATGATTTGCTTTCAACTTGATCCCCACTGCCTCCCAGCTCATCTACAACATGTTTCATACAACAGTGCAGTCGTCTGATTCACACGCATACGTACAGCAGATATACAACAGTGCAGTCGTCTGATTCACACGCATACGTACAGCAGATGTACACAAGCAAGCACTCACATGATGATGATGATGATGATAGTGCTCTGTCCGAAGACAGGTCACTCACATGATGATGATGATGATGATAGTGCTCTGTCCGAAGACAGGTCACTCACATGCCTGCACTTATGTGTGCACAAAAAGATAAATGCAATGTGAACAAGTACCATAAAATATTATTTGTTCAATATACATTACAGTCAAAATTTGGTTAAATTTACTAAATTATTAAATAAATAGAGTACGGTATCTGTTGCATCAAAATCCAAAGTCAAGCAACATGCATTATAGCCTAAATATCCTGCACAACGAACAACCTACTGAAACTTATCGATTAACCAGGAATTCAAATCTATTAGACTGTATTAAACATATTACCAAACATTCAATGAATGCCAACGTAAAAAATCGATCAAATCATCTAACCTTTTCTAGAACTATTTGCCACTTGCAATGAAGAAGAAGGAGAAAAGGCATGACTAAGTTCAACACCAGGGCACTGAGGGTTCGATGAAGACAAGCTCCTCGGTACATCGTTGTCTGAGCGATGTTCAAGCTTTTCCATGTTGTCTTTCACTTCCACGACATACTGATTTCTTTCACGTTCGCAACTCGCTGCAGACAACTGTACTTTATCACTAATGCTTTCACGAAGATGATCACAAACACGCTTCGCATCCACAGCGGTTTCTTCTGTCAATCCGTTTTGATGAGATTCCTTAGACGTTCCATCACCCTCAGCTTTGACCTCAATGACTCGTTGTGGCTCTTCAATCTTAGCATCCATTTCAGTAGAAGACACTTCAGCAGAAGGTAGGTCGGCTTGCTCGTTCTTAGAACTCTTAACATTAGCGTCCACATCAGCACAAGATGACCGAGTCTTACTTGGTTCAGGTCCAACAGTTGCATGCTCCACATGCATACCATTGGTCACTACACGATTGTCTTTCTCATCTTCTACAGCACACGACTGACCAATCACAGAAGCTGCTTTGATTGCGCTACCTTCTCCTACTGAATCTACACTTCTGTCTGAACCAGGTATGTCAACGGTAGCCTGAGAGTCGCACCTTTGAGATTCATGATTTACAGCAGCACTGTCCTTCTTGAGCACAGTTTGGACAGACTCACTGACCGGCACAGCAGTAAGGCTTTCTGATGAACAAACTTGCCAACTTTCACTAGCACCACGATGTGTAAACAACCGAATAGATTCAGCATTGCGCACAGTCGACGCCTCGTCTTCAGTGCCCGGCACATTCGTCCCTCCATCCGACACTCCGGCAGAGCTCGCCAATCTGGTCTGAGTGCTAGTCGACCCGGCTCCCACATCCGGAGTGTTAGCCGACCCGGCTCCCACATCCGGAGTGTTAGCCAATCCGACGGAGACATCTGGAGTTCCGGCCAACCCGGTGGCGGCATAGGGAGAGAGATTCATCTCACTCGCCGATGATCCCAAGACGAAGATGCTCGTGGCACTCTCCGTGGAGCTGGAAGCGTGCTGGTTCTCATCGTCGTCGGATTGTCCTGCAGAACTGATCGGGGAAGTCATCATACGAGGACTCATGGCTTCTTCCGTCGACTTGCTCTGTTGACTCGGCGGACGGCGAGGATCTGAGCGACGTCTACGTGCAAACGCTAGAGGATTAGCGGCACCACGAAGATCCAAAGTCGGTTTTTGCGTGGAACATTCGACGACATCGTAGAAATCAGTCAGGCCAGCAATTTTCAACTTGCCATAAGTTCCACTCACTGGAAAAAAAAACCAAGATATAAGAAACATCACAAGAATTAAAAAACTCAAATTTACAGAAATATTGTCTAAAAAAAGAAAGAAAAGAATCCAACATGATTACAGGCAATTTTAATAAACTTACAACTTTAGCTTCATTGACTGCACAAAGTGGTTGTAGATAAATTCGAGCATGCACTGTAACATCTTATTCTCATCGCAGTTATAGAAAATTTGTGATGTGGTGATGCATAACACAGAGATAGCAACAGATCTGAAACAATTTAACATAGAAACATTATCATCCAGACTGAAATTGTATATAACTAGCTGACACTTATTAAGACCAAGACATGAAAGTAGGTTGGATGCTACCAGAATACTACTAATTACGGAAGTAGTATCATGCAGCCACCGCCAGTTCAAGGGACAAATTGTATATTAAGCAGTATTATGAATACTACCAATTATTAAGTACCGGTACTACTTGTATAATACTATTTTCATAAATTTCCCCTCCATAATTACGAGGGAATTGTTGACAGGCACAACTCTCAAAATGATTGAACTCTTCAGAGCATAAGCAAATTTATGACATTTATATTTTTATAAAAGCGAAGTTTTACAGTCGGATGCTTTTCTTACACCAACAGTCTCGCTGCTCACAATACTGCCCACCTGGAGGAACATGATGGGCCTATTGTAAAGAATGAACGAATTGGGAATAAGTAAATAGCAATTAAACAAGTGCGGACAGATCTCTCTCAGTTCAATCAACAACAAGATTCAATCAACAAACCACTACTCCACCAACAACACTAACCTGCCCAACTCGGAGCCGACGTAGGAATCCGTCCGTACTCGCAGTCGGAGCGCATCGGAGGCTCTCGAGCTTTGTGCTCCGGCAGAAGAGAGAGTCCTTCAGTGAGGACGTCCAGGACCAGTCCACAGTCCTTGTCCGTCAGATCCATACCGGCACCGTCCAGCTCGTGTGATTCCAGCAGACGCTTCACCAGGTACCGCTTGTGTTCCGCATCAACACCCGGCGCAACTACAGCCTTCCTGTCCTTTCCCCTCATAGAACCGCCCCTTCCCCTCATAAACCCACCTCGCCCTCCACCTCGGCCTCCTCGCCCAGGCAACTTACTACTGCTATCATTGTGCTCTGCGTCTCTGTCGTTGATCGGGACCGACTCTGAAAGGCCTTGACTCAACATCGAGTCACTCTGCCGCGACATAGACATCAAATGTTCAGACATAGGAGGTGCCGAGTGTTTGTGCCACGGACGACCACGACCACGGCCTGACCCGCGGGTCACGCAGAACAAGGGGTCTCTTTTAGGACGACCCCTCTGTCGCCCGGAAACCTTCAATTTCTTCCGATCCGACGAGTTGTTGTAGTTTGCAGGAGGTGTCGGAGGAGGCGAATGGAGAAGAGGAGTGGGAGGCCGTATCGCGTGCAGATCAAACGGATGGTGACCCTGATCTTGATCCAAGTAATGCATGGATTTCTGTTCTGCCATGTTACTGTGCGGCGGTGATAACATGGAGTTTCTTCGCCCACCCTCCCCATGAGGCAGTCCTCGTATCATGTCGGCATGAAACTGTCTTAAGAGTGACTCATCTCCAGAGGGAGCCGACTGACCGAACCTTTGATCCAATTCACCAAACCTTTGTCCTAATCTCTGTCCTGAAGGCAATAATAAAGACTGAAATCCATCACCTGAACCTATGTAATGATCTACAAGGGCCGGACGCATCAATCTCCCGACAGCATTATCATGCTGACTCTGCAACCTATGCCCGTCGTCAGGCTGTCGCAATCGTTGCTCTATCAAACCTGGTGGTCTTAGCATCAGACCCACATTAAACGGCGGCTGCATCATACTACCTGACCCTTGAACGGACGGTGACATCAATCTTTTCTTCAACTGATGCCGTAGTTCCAACTGCTCCCCAGTCCTTGCTGCATCCTTCAACGACCGATCCGCAAGAGCTGATGATGATGATGACATTCGTGGGTAGTCATCCCCTAGCGATCGGCGAGGTGATGACCCGCTCGTCACCTCGTACGGTCGATGCAGTCCTTGACCTTCGCTGTTCCCGGCGTACTGTCGTACAGCTTCTTCTAACGATCCTCTTCGGGATAACTGATCCCTGAACTGAGAGAGATCCTCACTGGAGGCCGAGTACCTCGTCTCTGACCTAGGTGACCTCTTCTGTCGCGACACCTCTGAGGATGCCGCAAACTCTCTGGAACTGCCCGGAGAACGACTGTGCGAGTCCGTCCTTCCGACTTGACCAGACGAATGAGACAATCTAAGACGAGCATCCGAGTAATCAGCTCGCGCATCGTCGTCGCTCGTCAAACGCGGCGACTTTGAGTCGCTTCCACTCCGTCGTACCTTTGTTCCCTTCGACGTCATCATCTCGTCACGAGTAGCGTAGTGGGATCTAAAGTCAGGGACATATTCCTCCTGGTTCCCGTGATGCGGCGGAGAATTCATGCGTTGATGCATCACACGATGAGGTGGAGATGTCATGTGCTGTCCCAAATATGAAGGTGACCTCGCATGTTGACTCGAGTACGGAGACTTGATTTGCTCGCTTGCATACGTAGGTGACTTGATGTATTTGTCAGGATACATCGGAGACTTCGTGTGCTCTTCTGAAAATGAAGGAGATGTTAAAGGCTGGCTGAAATGATGAGGTGATCTTCCAGCATGGTTCACACTGCCTGGTGGAGATCTCACATCATCGTTCGTACGAGAATTCCTGGGAGACTTGTAAGACTCATTCCTGACTTGCCGAGCCATGACATCAGAGTTATGCCCCGCTGATGACTGAAGTCGGCCGTCACTGCATGACTGAGGCACATGTACTTGATCCGGTGCTATAACAACAAACAAAAAATTGTCAAACATACACAATACGAACATAAAAACAACATGTACAACACTTAATAATTGAGCATATCAACATCGATACAACAACCTGCTTAGAACTTCTATTATAAGCATTAGAATATCCCCTAATTTTTCAACCTTTAAAGAACGACTTAAAATGTCCCACTTCCGCCAAGCTTTAACTCGGGGCAAGCCACCACATACACCTGACCAGTGCAGAAATAAACTAAAACAGTGCAGAAACAACACGCCAAAAAACATACACTTTAGCAATAGCACTAAATATAAAGAAAAAAACATGAGTCACAGCGGATTCATTCAAGCAGAGCGCTGCCACATATATGTTTCATCATTGCACAACTTGCAAAAACTATTACGAATAAATTAATTACAAGTAAATAATTAGTAACAATTTAATTAATGAATATAAATTACTTACGAACTAGTCTATAGTCACGACTACCAGCAGCACCACTAGTTTGAGCATAATTTCCTGTTTCCTGGTGGCTGTCACCTTCATTCGAAGATCTTCTTCTTTGTTGTATAAAACTATTACTCGAGCCATCCGCATCAAGATACGAACCCTTCTCCGCTCTACTGTGTTCAATGAACGGCTGCCATGGACCACCACTACCAGACGCAAGAGGAAGACGATTCGCTGACTCGGAGCTGACCGCAGTCTGTGCGACGCTGTGTTGATACGACGACATACTTGACGGAGCAGCGAGTCGGGTGTCGGACGAGGAGGAACGCCGTCCGTCTGAATACCGTTCAGGATCGTTGCCAATGCCATGCAACGATCGCGACTTTGATACGTCACCAGTAGCCTCGACGTTTCTCGTATCAGACACAGAACGACTGGCACACGACACGTCCGCGGAACTGAATCTACTCCGGAACTCTGCCCGAGATTCGGAAGAAAGAGAAACGTTCTCCGACAGGTTTACTTCCAAGTCCGAATGAGACATGGAAACCGATGCCGAATAGACGGCACGTTCTCTGAGCGGCGTTCTTTCACCACTTGCTTCTTCAACAGGCAGCGGGACCATCGACATTCTAAACACAGAACCTCCACCTCGCACGCTGAACTCAGCCTGCCCACTTGGATCTCTGTCCAAATGAGATTGTAGTAATCCAGCGAGATGAGACTCGGACACACGTCGTCCAGGCGGCACTTGCTTTGACTCGTCCTCGTCTGAACACGCCGAGCTGGCAGCCTCGCTGCTCAGTCGACTCCTCCCATGACCTTTGTCATTCCAATAGTCGTCGCTTCCCTTACTGCTCACCGACTTGCACGAAGCATCGCCAGTCAAACTGTTCGTTGTGCTGTTAGCGAGAGGGCGAGGAGAATATTCGCTCGACGGACTCGCACAGTCGAGTCCTGCCGCAGTCGACGGATGATTCTTTGAGAACGGAAACGGGAAGCGAAAGTCGCGAATCCCCTGCATGCGGGGCACAGGCGGAGACTGATTAACTGCAAATATACACAACGATGAATATTCAGCAATAATGCCCTGCACACAGTCAACAAATTCAATGAAAATGACTTTATGTAAAACAAAAATTAGTATCATTCATCACCCAGCAGCCAAGCAATTAAATGCAACTTTCAATTACGCAAGCTTCAATACAGCACACAAAACTATTCATGCAAATTCCTATCATGCATATTCTTATGCAATGTAGTACACAAAACAATACAGAAAAATCACCTCAGCATTTACAACACAATCCAATATTAACTAAAAGAGTTTAATACATAATAAACAATGATACACAGACGACAATGGCATAAACTGTACACAACTATTATTACTATTAACAACACGAATAATAAATAGTACGTACACATCTGAGGACGAGAGATTGCCTCCGCTATCCCACCTCGCTTACTGCTCACCGCTTGAGCCGGGTTCTGCTGCAGATGCTGATTATTCCAAAGCTGTTGCTGTGATACATAAAATAAAAACATGTAATAAATCATAAATAAATACAGACATCATCATCAGCATTAATTACAATCCACATTGACAATGTACACGTCCAAGTGGGATGAAAATCATAAAAAGTTCTCTACTACAATTAGAAGATAGGGAATAGTTGACATGCAGTCTCTCGTGCTGAATAAACATAGCAGAGTGTACTCATATCACATTTTGGATTCTACTGAAACAATGGTTTACAGCAGAATGCCCTTCCTGACATTAAAATTCTCACTGCATACCTTTACGTGAAGAAACTTGGCAAGTCTATCGCAAAATTTGAATCAACTGGTCAAACAAAATTTAAAACCAAAGATAAACTGGACATTCCAAACGCCTGTAGACAATAAATACTCTTATCTGAGAGTAAGCATCAAAAAGCTAAAAGTTATCAACATAATCGTAGCTGCACTCAATCATCCGGCATCTGTCACTCAATAATTGCAGTTCATTCGAATAACAGTCAGAAAAACTCTCTCTAAGACATGAATATAACCTAATTTGTATCAATGAAGCAATCGCTATGAATTCAATATAAATAAATCACCGTTATCATAATTAAAAATAAACATTTAATTGAAAACCACTATTAAGATATATAACCTTGTTCACAACTATTATAGTTGCCTTAGCAATTGTCTACGTCATTGCATCTAGGAAAGTCATTCAACTACTTCTACTTTGAACTAAACAATATTTGCCTTCAGTTTGACAACATTAATTAAATCCATTAAATTGCCCATCATCCGTTATCCATTAAATTCTGACAGAAAAATGCAGGCTCTCCTATACTTTAGTACACTAATGGGAAGAAAATCAACAGGGAGGGGTCCGCGTTAAAAAAAAAATCGTGAAAAAAATGTTTGAAATGTTGAAATTTAAGGATGGAAAATGTTCTATAAGAACTACCCTAACCAAAACCCCAACCAAAACCCGACTTATCTGGCGATAGCAAGGGCATGCGACCGTAAAAATCCAGCCATAACTAGTCCTGAGGGACATTATGTCCAACCCTTCATGACAAGGAGAAACTGGCGTAAAATGTTTATGTAGATGATTGGTGATGGGTGTCCTACCTGCTGTACAAACATGCCTTGGTCCCTAACCGAGCCCATCGGTCGATGCACTGGACCTTGATCCCGGAGACCACTGACCGCTGCTGGACCTTGGTTCTGACCAACGTCACGGTCCTGCAACGGGTCATGGTCCTGCTGTGATGCGCTAGCGTCCTCTGACAAGTCGGGTTGAAGATATCCGCCGCGATGTACGCGAAGTTCTTTTCTCAGCAAGGACAGCTTCTGCTGCAGGCGAGACATCTCACGCTTTGCTGCTTTCAACTGTTCCTCCACATCCGCCTTCTGCTGACCACCAGCCTTGCAACAGTTCACACAAGTTGTACGCTTACAACACTGGAAGCACACTTACAATGCTGTTAGCACAAGTTACAACACTGTCAGCACACTTACAACACTGTAAGCACACTTACAACACTGTTAGCACACTTGCAACACTGGCAGCACACTTACAACTCTGGCAGCACACTTGCAACTCTGGCAGCACACTTACAACACTGTTAGCACACTTGCAACACTGGCAGCACACTTACAACACTGTTAGCACACTTACAACACTATCAGCACACTTACAACACTATCAGCACATTTACAACACTATCAGCACACTTAGAACACTGGAATCAAACTTAGAAAAGCTTTCTACACATTTACATAAGTTAATGCAACATAACAATGTCAACAAAACAATCAACAAAACAATCAACATACAACAAAACAAACAACACTCTTTCAAAACTTACAAAGCTATCACCACGCTAGTGGTCACCATTCTGCTGACCACTAGCCCTCAGCCCTGCAACAATCCACACAAGCTATACGCTTACAATGCTGCAGGTACCTTTTTAGCGAGGGCCATGAGGTATGTCCTGGTCTGTTTCTGTCCCGCTGAGAGTCCCTCAAGTTCGAGGATCCGATCTGATAGATATCTGTCGCGTAGTATTAGCCACGCCTCTAATCGTTGCTCACTTTCTACGCCGTTACCTAGTTCCCGCACAGACAGCAACAATGATAGAAAACTAGACTAACTATAAAAACAACCAAACACATAACAGAATGAGCATTGAGCAATAGTCAAGATTCTCGCACAAAAAAACAACAACTTCATAGTACTCGGGAAAAAAAAGATATAACAACAAATACAAGTTTTAAATAAACTCAACACTTGAGTCAACAGTAAATCAGGAATTTAACGTTTGCGGTGAAAGAAAAGATCTGAAATTAGAACAAGTATAAAGTTCAGAAATTAGAACAAGTATCATGTTGAAATGCTCAGAAACAGTTTCTTTAAACTTCAGCACCGGATCAAAGGCAATCTAAAACTCATAATTAATATAAAAATTTAAAAAAAACAATGAGTTTCATAAAATCAGAACTTGGTGTCTAGAAAGCAATGTTCTAATACCGGCTGTCAATCCAGACGGAGGCCGTGCTGATTTGATGCAGTTTGGAGGCAGACCAACAGCTTCGGCATTCTTTAGAATAAAATCATTCGTCAATTTCTTTTCCGGTTGCACGGCTGTTGTGCGTGTCGGGAAGTCAGATTCAGGCCTGCTAAAAAAATACCAAAAAAAGCATTGAAAAAACACTATAATGCAACTCTTTAAAAAGATTACACAATATGGCATTAAAATATTTTTAAACCATACAACCTTCGAGTAATTATAGCAAACTGCATTGCATCTGGCACGCAATTAATAATAATCAGAGTAATCATGTGAAACAGATTAATACAACACTGAAGTGACAACAGTGATGGTTAAAACAAGACACAGTTTGACCAGGTTAAATGCCACCTCACTCCATTTCGACTATTCTGTTATCTCTCTAGAAAATAATCCAAAAACACATTGAAGCAAAGTGGCATCATAAAATTATTATAAAAGCTGTATCAACAGCATTTAAATAACATCAATAAACATTTTGTCACTTAGGCATTTCTGATATAAACAGTCCTATTCTTCAGTACATGTTGAACAAGTGTCAGTATACTTTATACAATCTATTTCTATGCAACATTCCACCGGATCATAGCAATATCATCATAATAATATTAAAATTACAACCCTCAGATTTCAATTTATCTATCATGCCAATATTAATCAATTCCATGATTGTTCCACTGCTGGAAGCAATTCAGAATCAGCATAATTTGACTAACCTTAAATCATATTTAACGAATATTAAAACATATTTAAATAAAACTGTGCAACCTGTTGGAAAACACTCGTGCCGGATCCACAGCAGACGACGGTACATTTGGCAGAATATTTCCGACTCGTGGCACCACGCCATCATATCTCTCCTTCTGTACATCGTCTCTTGCAATAACATCCGACACAGACGACGAAGTGTTTCCAGAAGTTGCTTGCTTCAGATTCAATCCTGCTACACTACTCATTCTTGCAGACGCTGCACCATCTAATGGCAAGACCTGATGTCTATGTTCGGCACTGTGCTGTCGCAGTAGATCACTGAGGCCGATGGATGTCTGGGATGATGCCGGTACAGCTGTCTGAATGTCCAGATTACGTCGATCCATATTTTGATCGGACGACTTTCTGATCAATAATCCAACGTCGAGGTTATTGTAGTAAGGTGATTCTTTCGTTGAGCCTTGATCATAACCGAGCTGAACGCTTGTTCTCGATCCGTACCGAGGAAACTCGCCCTCCAACCGCGTCGACAGATCGGATGCTGCGCTCCTATTTCCAGGAGATAATCTTGACGCATAATCCCCATTATTCTCGACAGCACGACTGTTAGCACCAGCAGTGGAATCATCAGACCATGAATTGCCACCTCTAATCTTAGAATCACCGTATGCATTGCCTGTAGCAGTGAACCGATGCATTGGCATGTTGTCGTTTGACGTCGGCGAGATAGGCTGATAAACCGCAGACCCGGTGGAACTAGACGCTGGCCTAGACAGACTACCGGTCAGCGGACTATCATCCGTGTAACCTGAGGACGGCAGCCGTCGCTCAAACCGGTCGCATTCTGCAGGCATCAGATTAGTCGGCTTTGATGTCGATATGCCGATCAATCGATCTATCGATCCTGGCAACTGATTCGACAAGTTACTCGTTGACCTAACAGGTTTATTACTAGAACTTTTCATACTCGCCGATGCACTCAAATTCCTGTCATTCGCAAGCGAAAAATTACCCGATCCAAACACTCTCTGTTCATCGCGCTCCGATCGAGAAATGAACCGATCAACTAAGAACTGTTGTTCACGCACTGCAGAACTGCCAGCAGCCAACTCCTGATGAACACGATCAGACAAAACTGATGAATTATGCAATAGATCGTTCGAGAACTTTGCTTCAGCATCAGAAATCTGTCCTCTTGTTGCTTTCGGCCCGCGAAACGTCGTTGTTGTATAATCTCCGGCCGATGAAGCTGAAAGTCCCTCTGGAAGAAGTTGCAAACTTTTGTTGGTTAATATGCTGTCGATAAAACCTTTCGGCTTCGGCTCCAACCCTGCCTGTGCAGGAATACTGTATCCATGCGAAGACAATGAGTAAGGCATCGAACTGAGCAAGGGCCGGGGAAATTCCGCCGATGACCTCGGATCATTCGTAGCCCTCGTCTGATTTAGAACAGCAGGATTCATAAAATAATTCGGCCGAGTTGCAGAGCCAGACGGTAACGGCATTAACAGTGAATGATTTGCCTTGTCGCCGACAATTTCATGCGATAATAGATTACCAATGTTCAGTGGAGTCGAGTGACCAGGCAAACGATGAATAGGAGGATGTTGCCCTGTTTGATCAGTAGAAACGTGACCAAACTGCAGCAAGCCCCTCTTGCTAGCATCCCCGACACCTGCCAGACCATCAACAAGATTCGGTCTCGCAAAACGCTCAGTCAAATAATTAGCCGGAAGAAACTTTGCGCTTGCAGCGATATCAGAGTTGTTGACGAGAAATCTCGCTGAAGACGTCGACTGTATTGTGTGAAGAGTAGGCAGCTGAGAAGAATTAAGAAAAGCACCGTACGGCATGTGCTGAACCGACCCACTATTCAGCTGCGATGGATTGCCGGTGAACATACCGGGATTGCTTGGATGAAACTGCATGAAACCTGGTGATGCAGATTGCATCAAACGGTAGGAAATATCACCACCAGGAGGTCCACTTTGCCGCATCTGTGACTGCGGCAACTGTGACTGCGGCAACAGATTACTCATGCCTCTGTTTGCTGACGCCGTTACAGCCCACGGCATGACATCACTGGCGGAAGTGCCAGCGATAAGCTGCATGCGTCGCAATGTGTCGGACGTCAGCGTCTGTCCTTGTATAGGAAAGCCCTGCATGCCTCCAACAGGTCGAACCCATCTGTTGACGCCTAGAGACCAAGGGTTCTCAGGTACAGGAGTCTGACCTTGTTCATCAGACAGTCCATCGACTTGATGTAGACGAGATATTGAGCCAGTCTGTCTCGAAGATAACGATGCCTCTGACCCACAACAAGATGATTCAGCATCAGAATCATGAATATCCTTCGAATCAACGCCCGCTCTGTGCGAACCAACATCATCGGCCTCGTCTTCAGCATCACTCTCAGTGCGCGCTCGTACCTTCTGTTTCCTAGCAAGGGACGAATCCTCCGTTAATTCAAAGTATTCCGACAGTCTAATTCGTTTTACAGAAGACTGCATCACTACACCACTCACAATTCGTTTCAATGGTCGGCTTCCTATCACAAGTCCTGCAGAATGCTCACTTTGTTGTACAGGCGACGCTGGACTTCTCAGACACTGTCGATCAACATCAGGACATTCGTGATCACACATTGCAGTCACTTTCTTTATTCAACTGGTGATGTTATACTGAAAAAAGATCAAACGACATTTTAACGTAAATAAATATGTTTTTAGTGTGCAATCATTGAGCGACAAATTTTGGCAACATTCAACCCACCACAACGTACACAATCTCAATCTGGACGAAAAATTAAGATGGTAGTTCATAGTGAGTACGGTAACATTAACAATAATAAAATGAAAATTTAACATTCATAAATAACATAACTGTTAATGTCATGCATCCTCACGAATAAATTCATACAAAACTGCAGCGTCCCCATCTGCAGACATCTTATACAGTAAATACAGAAATAATAAATCGCAGCCCACACACTAATAGTGAAAAACAGTCGCAAATCTTAAGGTCGCATCCCATAAAAAATAACCACAATTATTGGTAACGTCTATACTTAAAAGAACATTCCTATAAAGAACATTGTTAACACTACGGGACTGTACGCTGGTTGGTTGAGTCTTCTTTATACTCTATCAGAACGCCACAATATCAACCGTACTTAGTTAGTCCTGATTTATTCTAGATCTTCCATCTGCTTGTCCTGTGATCTGCACCTCGGCACTGTTAGCCTCCTCTATCAAATACCGGTGCTTATTATCGTCCTCGAGGACTAAATTAACGTTTAATAATTTAGACATTTTAGGCTGCATAATGTACATATCATATACATTTTAAACATTTAAATATTATCACAATCTTAGCATGAATAATTATTAACTGAATTTTTCGCATGTTAATTATGCAAAATACAGACTTTGCTCTGCATTGACTCTGCAAAATGCGCAAACAAAATGCAGAAAAAATATCGGCAAAATTTAATAATTTTTCTTTATTATGTTATTTCGCCGGAAGTATCCATCGTAAAACGGGGAGAAAATTGTGCGTTTTTCTTTTTGAACGATGCTTTCATTAAATTCGCCATCGAGTTCCCATGGCTGTTTTTCAATTGATAATCCAGACAGATTGGGTCCGCTGAGCCATCCATTAAGGTAACAGTCAACAGAAACGATAGCGATGACAAGCAGTGGCGTATTTACCATTGAGCCACTTGGGCCATGGCCCCCCCTTTAAGATTTTCTTGGGCCATTTGGGCCATGGCCCCCCCCTTTACAAATAAATTTTTGTGTTTTTATGGTTTGTTTTTTCCATACTAGTTGTATTAAATCGAAGTCTTGGGCGCAGTTTGGCCCTATTTTGATTGAATTTCGCCTCAGTTCAACAAGGCCAAATGCATAAAACCGTTCTGCGT
>JAQFYQ010000248.1:0-19181 GCA_034694885.1 Buchholzia appendiculata | reverse complement strand
GATTTTAGAGGGTGACCCCCCCCCCCTAAAAAAACTCTTCGGATCTGGACGAATTGAAAGAGTCATCCAAAAAATCTCGACCGGAGCAGCTGCTCCATTTGCTCCAATGTAGCTACGCCACTGCTCATTCGACTCGTAACCCAGAGGTTGTGGGTTCGAATCCGCGCCGGGGGTGTTGTCTGGTACCGAACCCATTGCTCGGCTTGAAGTGACGCCTCGTGCTCCAGTACCTTGCCCGGCTTGCCGCTCTCTTCCCTGTCAAAGATTCCGGCCTAAGAAACCGTTGGGAAGGGAGGAACTTACATAGTTCAGTAACCTTCCTTAGCTTGAACTTGACTGAGACTGGGATCTAGTCTCATAAGTAAATCTGGTCAACTGGTTACTTTGCAGATGGCTTCACATAAATTGCTAATAAACATCGCTGTAAATAACGCCAAGACAGTTAGCGGGTTCGACACAAGAATAACACAAGTAACGTTCTGACACAATCGTAACTGAAAGACAGGAATCAGGACGTTACAATAGCTTAGTTAATTGATTAATGTTGACATAGACGCTCTAGTTATTATTATTATTATTATGATGATGATGATGATGATGATGATGATGATGATGATGATGATGATGATGATGATGATGATGAAGGTGCTCTGTCCGAAGACAGGTCCTGGCGATGGTTATTTGTCTTACGTATTACTACGCATGAATTAACCACCTAACGACTAGGTCAGATGAGCACGGGTGGGCGGCCAAAGGTCCTTCCCGCAATTACTAGTTATTATATCTATGGTCAAATGTAAACATGTGGACATTTGTCCCCAGTCATATCGTTATGTATGTAAAGTGATTGCTTATTTAAAGTAGAAGAGCGTTATTATAGCGATTACCGACACATCCAATAACAGTACAGGACATGACATGACTTGACGATATGAACGACATGACATGACATAATATGGCAGATGACATGACATGACATGTCATATCATGCCATGTCATGTTTTTGGTAATGTCATCTGTCAAGTCATGTCATCTGTCAAGTCATGTCATCTGTCAAGTCATGTCATCTGTCATGTCATGCCACGACAGATGACATGACACGTCATGACATGACATGACTTGACGACATGAAGACATGACATGACAGATGATATGACATGACATGTCTGGGCACGACTTGACATGAAGGACATGCCATATCTGTCATGACATCATCCGTCATGTCATGTCATCTGTCATGTCATGACATACTATTCATGTCGTCAAGTCATGTCATATCATGTCATCTGCAATGTTATCTGTCAATCATGTCATAATATGTAATGTCATGACATGTCATCTTTCATGACGTGTCATCTGTCATGTCATGTCATCAGTCATATCATGTCTTAACATGTCATGCCATTCATGTTGTCAAGTCATGGCATGGCATATCACGTCATCTGCAATGTCATCTGTCAAGTCATGTTATGACATGCCATGTCATGACATGACAAATGTCTGATCTGTCATGTCATGACAGTCAAGTCATGACATGCCGACTGTAAATTGTTCGAAATGCCAGATGCATATCATGTCATGACAGGCCACATCATGACATGACATGTCATGACTTGACACCGATGAAATTACAGATGACGTGACATGACACGACATTACAGATGACATGACATGACTTGACATTGACAGATGACGTGACATGACATATGACACGAAATCTGTCTGTCTGTCTGTCTAAATGCCTGCCTGTCTGCCCGTTCGTCTGTCTGTCTGCATGATAAAGACCGAGGGGTTTGATCGCGGGTTTTGAAATAGGGGGGGTATGTCCGGGGGGTTGTCCAGAAGGGGGAGGGGTTGACCGGGGGGGTTGTTCGGGGGATGTGTTTGTCATACATTGGGGGTAATGGCTGTCAGGTATAGTTTTGCTCCGGAAATTTACTATCTTCGATAAATTGGTAAATTGTTCGAAATGCTGATTATAAACGCCAAATCAAAATAATGCGCCAAATCAAAATATGTCCATATTGTTTACAATCAGATAATGTAAACAAATTGTGAACTTATTACAGTTCTTTTACTTAACTTCGTTATTACAACAACTCGACAAGTCTTATAATTTGTTACAGCGCACACTGTTCGAAAGTTTTTTTTACACTCTAATAATTTTCTCACTTATCTTTGTGTGTTATCGTTGTGTAATGTGTACACATATAAACCTAATTACAGTTCTCCAGCTTGCAATAATTTCAGATTTAAAAAACCACCAGGAACTGAAAGAACTAAGTTTGTCAATCATGGATATTGTCAAATAATGTAATCTTACCACTCTATCGTCGGTCATCTTCACAGTGAGAAGACCCTTCGAGTGACCATATTTCATAACGAAGCGACACTGAAATATTCAACAACACATTTCAATCAAATTTTTGTTACAATTCTCATGATTTTAACATAATGAATTAAAAATTTGTTGAAAAGCAGAAAATTACAATAAAAATATTGTTATCTATCTTGTTTCTGGACAAAATTACAAATTATATTACGTACGGTATTTAGAAATTACCTTTTAAACTATTTTAGTTTTTGATAACACAACACAGTATAAAGTAGTAGATAGTGACAATAGCACTAACAGGTGACCCCAAAAATAGGAACTTCAAGAAATACATTCTTCATACTGACTGATAAATTTTCTTGCAACAAGATATCATCTGTGGGAATTGAAAGCCCTGTTACATTTAATAGCAAAATAACTTCACAGCATTTTTCAAAGACCTCTTCCATTGCAATACAGCTCTGCGCAAAAAAAATCGTACGCGGGCGACATCTGCCCACAAGAAAACTTGCAGAAGTCAAAGTCAATAAGCAACGAATTAACACATCATCTATTCATGACGTTAATGTGAACGATTGATAGATTCGCCATTCACAATTCATCATTTTGCATCTACAGAATATCTTTCTCATAATCACAGTTTTCCCGTGACATCCCTTTCCGGCCACAACAGCTTGTTGGTAAAACAAGAGCCTACTATTCTACCAGCTGGAAAATTGCCATCTAGAAAACGCTATCAGTAATGTCACAAAAATACCATAAATATCTTGTCGAAAAAGTGCATCCAAACAATACATTACGTAATTAGTTTATTTACCATACAGTATAAAAATGCAATAATAACACATGTGATTGATAGTGAACTAGCGCCAGTTAGCTGAGTTTAAGGTTAATGAAAGAGTTATTGTTAGGTAGATTAAGGTATTTGTAAAAACCTGGACCATATAGATGGCATATTCTGTGAACAAAAGAAAACACTGTTAATTTCTCCGTCTACTAGCTTATCCACGAAACCTTTATAAACTGAATTTTCTGTTATCCTATAGTTTAGTACACTGCATTGAAAACTGTTAGGGTTATGGTCAGGATTGGAGTGAATCTAAGATGTGAAATGCGAAAGTGCAAAACTTTCAATGACTAATGTGCTAAATTTTTTGCAAATCAAGCCTGTTTAGAATTACGAAAGAGACGCCTAATCTGCGAAACAATAAATGCGAAAAAATATCTTTAGATTAAATTGTTCAATCTCGGGCGTTGCGCATTCGATAAGTCGGTTGACATGCGATAAGTCGATTGACATGATCTATGTTGACAAAAAACTTTCAAAATATGACCTATTTACGTAAAATTAGTCAGTTAGAATGTGTCGACATAAAGAGATCTCCCGTTTTAATTTTCTTGTGTTTCTAGTCGTCTCGTCCGCAATTGGCATCATCGGAACGTGTCAATCGACTTATGAAACGAATTTTTCAAGCTGATTAAAATTGGAAAAAAATCATAAATAATAAATTTAAATATATCTTAAAATATATTATTCGCATTTTCCGTTTCGCAAATCAGGCGTGGCGTCGGCAATTCTAAATCGGTTTAATTCGCAAACATTTTCGCATAATAGTCAGCGGAAATTTTTGTACTTTAGCATTTTAGGCCGACCCTCAGGATTGCGATTGGGGTTTGGGTTGCAATTCTGGTTATGTTAATGTTGGGACTAAAGAACATATTGCCAGCTAAAATTGTAAAATTAACAACTTGGGTAAAATTCATTTATACCACGTATTCTGTTGACCAAAATTGTTTAAATTCTCTCATGCAGTGATTGGTACAGTCATGCATTACTAAAATCAAGGAGAACCGACTTTTCTTCTAGTTCGAACCATTTAGTATAGCCTAATACAAACAATACAGCAAATCAATGCACGTAAACTGGATCGTATTGCATAAGAATTGCTACAACGCTACGTTTAGATTTTCAGTCACAACGACAATATCAAAACAACCCCCGGTACCGAGAATAATTAGAAAACCGAATGCCTAATAATCACAAAGTCTATGCCACCTTCATTGGATCGGATGTATAGAGCGTCTCGGCCGCCTTTGCGAACTCTTCCCACGTCGTAAAGAATGTCATGATTCGTGGGGATTAGTGAATGTTATAGAGAGCAGAGAAGATGATTAGGATTCGAACTCCGGACATTCAGCTCTCCGGGCATCACACACTCAGCAGATGTTTCACTTATCTCTCCGTACACAAACGTGCGCATATACAAACACGTAATACTTATCACAAACGTTCTCATGAATTTCTGTACAAACTAGTAGTGTTTTTGTTAAAATATAAGAATATTAATTACTAAATTTGATTAGAAAGTACCTCATTTTCAGCGATACAAATGTTTATATTTATTTATTCGTGTTAATTAATTGTAGTTTAAAATTATGCTCTTCAAATAAGGTGAAAAAATGGGTGTGTTTACGAATTGTCGGAAACGTAAAAAGTATCGAGTCATTTTCAGTGTTTCCTTCTTCTTTCTTTTCCGACGCGTTTCATGTCATAGTCTCGTTACGTCGTGTCTGCAACAATCGCGATAGTTTCAAATTTATTTTAAACTGAAGTAACGCTTTGACTCTATATAAACTCACACCCAGTTTAAAAAGCGAAAATGTACCAGGTTTGTATGATTGAGCATTTATCGTGAGCTCGACACGAATAAAATTTTCGCTCATCTGCATTTGAAATCAATATCAGCGTGGGGCAGCAAGGTTGGCGGAGTGTGGGTAAGGGTGCCCATTATTACTCTTTGATTACGGCTCTGACTATAGGGTTCATTGTACCCGTACTACAAGTATAAGAAATTATGCTTACAATAACTGCATAGGCTTACAAGACATGTATAAAACATTTCATGTCATGTTGATTACTTTCATTTTCAGTATTTTTGTCTTGTGTAAAATTTACTGCAGCTTATTATGGAAAATAACATGTGATTACCAGAAGTTTCAAATACTCTCTTCAGTTACTTGACATCTATTACACAATACTTGATCAAGGAATTGCTTGAAAATATATTAGGCCTATTGCCCAAGGATCAATGATGGAGTCAAGGCATCTGTTATCAAGGACAAAGCATGGCTTTTTCCAAGACCTACGCAACCATATGTTGAAACTTGATCAGGACAAGGCAATTAAGGCAGTAATTTAAAGTGCCTCAAGGCACTTGAGTGATGCAGTCCTTGGTCTTGATCATAGCTAATAATATACTGGTTGGTGCACTCCTTGTTTAAGGTATAGGACTGACGACGCGAATATTCGATAGAGGCGCCACTAACACAAGTGATCCCTAATGAGCTATTTTCCAAGACTTTAACTCTCGTTTTCAGTAAAAAAAAATATGATTAATTAAGTTTTTCAAATATGGTATTTTAATCAACTAATTACTTGTTTATATCTTTATTAGATATTAAAAATTAATTAGTTGAGAATTTTGTTCCTTTATCTTCATCGCACACCTTTTTTTGACTGTTTTGTTCGAAAAAAACTCGGGCCTGATTAACATTGCGTAGGGGGTTTGGCGATTGCATTTCCATCTAGCGAATGAAAATAAATTCGACCGAAAATAATCCACAGTTAATCAACCAGGTATATCGTTAGCTATGCTACAAGTAAACATTTCATGCACTGTGATTTCCTTTCGGCTTTTCAACTTTAAATAACGAAAAGCACAACGAAAAATTCTTGTTTCAGTTCTATAAACAAAATCTAAATATTTACTTTATTTTATTATTATTTTTTAATAATAGTGTAGTAAAAGTATGTACAAACTAATCGTTGTCACGTGATCTCCAGACTTACACCACGCTTCCAGTAGCACTGACAGTATTTTATGTGCACTTATGATCTATTAGCAATCCAGTATTAACTTTGAGTTTGTGTGTTTTTTAATTAATGCGCTCTTTAATTTCGTGTCATCTTTTGAAGATATGGGCGTATGCAGAGCCTCTGCGTTCACCTTTTTTTTATTAACAGACAAAATGGCTAAGCGTCTAAATGAATAACCACTTGATGATATTCAAAAGTTTCAGTTAATTTTACTTATAAAATTAAGATGCATTTCTTCTTCAACTTCTGTGATCTAATTGTCGAAGTGACTTTTGCGCGAATAGAGTGAACTTATATTACTCGATTGTTTAACAAATTACATAACATAACATAACGTGCATTATGGACGTAGGCAAGCCTCTGTGTCCACATCTTAATTTTAATGAAATTGATTTTGTTTATGTTGTTGCATTAAACATATTATGTAATAACTTTGTAATTTTGTGTGTTATTTATTAATTGAAAATCGTTATGAAATGTAATTTACGTAACATTTATTTTTGATTTGAGGATTGTAGAAAAATAACTGTAAATAATGGATGCCAACGAGAAGGATGATCCTGGTGCATCAGCTGACTCGGACTGTGTTGACGTCTGTCTATGGGAAGGCTACAAGAAGTCGTCTCTTATTTCGTTCGACCTACCCCAGCGAGCGTCTATTGCGCACGTATCTCTCGGTGAGAAGCACTCAGCTTTCCTGACTACCTCCGGTTTACTGTATATGACCGGTGCAAATCAGCTCGGTCAGCTTGGTCTAGGCTCAACGTCTGATTGCGTCACATCGCAGCCGGTTGTTCCACAATTGATGGACGAACTGATTGTCGTCGGTGTGTCTTGCGGAAAGAATCATACTGTTGCCATTACTACATGGGGAGATTTGTACACGTGGGGTGATAGTTCATCTCACCAGTGCGGCCTAGGTATTGTGGGAGTATATCCGACGCCACAGGCTATTACAGTAGCAAGTGACGAAAAAGCGGATAAAGAAATGATGCTAGATCAGATAAGATTGCCCTATTCGTTGAATAAACCTAGGTTTGTGCAGGTATCATGCGGCTGGACTCATTCAGCTGCGGTGTCACTTGCGGGGGAACTGTGGACTTGGGGATCCAGTATCGCATTAGGACATGGAGCGAAGTCCTTGGAGGCAGCATTCCCTCGTTGCGTGGAGTACCTCCAGGGACGGACTGTTCAGAGTGTTACGTGTGGTGCACACCACACTCTGGTTCTAGTAGCGCAGAATCTTCCCACGGATCGAATGTCATCTTTTGCCGCCGAGGACGAAAGCATGATGAAGACGTCGTCGCGTGAATCGTGTGACAGTCGATCCGGTGAAAGCTGTGAGTTCAAGCGACGAAGTCACGGGCACACGCTGAGAAATAATGCAAACAGCTCGGCGGGAGTCTACTTCAGCTTTGATAATACGGACGAGTTTGTCGCAAAGGAGCGCGGCTCTGGTAGGGTCCGAGGGATGGGTGCGAGGAGCCGGTCGGCTGCAGCAGATGTGTGTGACAAGGACTGGAAGAGTGAGGGAGTCTCTGAGGCTGACATGGCATGGAAGAAGGAGGGTATCTCAGAGGAGCTGGAAACATCTTTCAATGGTGTGGTTGATGGACATGGTTCTGTAGACAGTGCAGCTAATGCACAGTCTAACGGACATTCTTCCACAGCAATTCATTCAGAATCGAACGCTGGATGTACTAGTGATTTATCTTCAAGTAAAATTGTGGACCAGGCGAATGGGAAAGCATTACCCAATGCGCTTACAATGTCACAAGGCAATATAAAGTCGGATGAAACGAACGTTGCTGAAACGCGTGAGTCGGTGAGTTGCAACGTACTACAGAGTGAAACGACATCTCGGCAACTTGTGGAGCTCATTCTGACCACTGATGAACACACGAGCAACGAGTCAAATGAGTCTAATTCTTTGTCGCATTGTTCAGAAATTACCTCTCCAACCAGCAACCAGGCCTCATTGCTCTCTGAGATCGGTATATCTAAATCACGCAGTTCGTTTTTGAACGAGATGGAAGCTAAAGAGTTTCTCGCTCGGCAGTTGCAGAGTGCTACTCGAAATGATACGCTTCCGGAATTACCAGCACTCCCAACTCCAATACCAACTGCTAAAATTGACTACGATCTATCCGATATAAGAAGTGTCGATAATGTGAATGAAGTGAACAAGGCTGAGGCTCCGTTCACCGATGACGCACTCAGATTTGCTGTGTCTAACAGTAGATCCGATGCAATCAACTGTGACACATCAAAGACTCATCAGTCTTCGGACAACATCCCGCTCACTATGCGCGAGTCATTGACTCGTCAGCTCGAGTCGAGTCATCTGGCGAAGACCGTCGAGTCGTTGTTGAATCGGAGAGAGTCGATAGATCTGGGCGTTCTCATCAAGCGAGAGCTGCCCAACATCGACGTCGCGAGATCTTCCTTTGATTTCGCGACTACTCATCCGCAGAGTTTCGGCAAGCATTCGGATGCGATAGCGTCGAGTCAGTTCGTGCGGACGGTGGAGAGTTTGCGGCACCGGGTTCCGTCTTCCCCGGTGCTCGTCCAGGAATACGTGAGCAGTCTGAGGAAGAGTGTGGCGACAAGTCTGCGCAGCTCCGTGGATCGCATCACAGGTGGAGCAGTCAGTGGAGCTCTCGCCGGGGAGTATGGAAGGAACATTCTGGCAGGGCTTCGGGGCGGGGCGGTGAAGGATGTGAGGGAGGAGGACTGGGGGGAGGGCGACAGAGACAAACTGTTCTCGTGCTCAGAACATGTATGTAGTTACTAATGATTTGTGAATAGTTAATCATGTAATAATTATTAAATGTTAGTAATTAATACATTTATGTATCGTGCCGCTGTACCCTCGCAATGCATGCCATTGGTATAACCATTTACAGGTTAGTTTTTCTCATCTTTGCATTTCTTGATAGCATTGTCGTTGTACGAGTCGGCATGTCTGCAGCTCATTAAATGGTTGACTCAGCACAATGCTTGGTTTTGTACACTTATTTGTAAGTATTCATGTGTAAGTAAGTACTTTATTGATGGTACCTGTACTTGTGTATTTACTTACAAGCGTCACTTGTGTTTTACAAGTGTTTTACTTGTGTGAAACTGAAGTTACTACATGTTTGATGCAGTAATGATTTTATTAATAGTTCTGTTTTATTATTTGATATGTCAAGGGTCTACTGGCGTCAGGAGGATCTCTGTGGAATGTGCCAAAGTCAAAATCTCAAGGATTTGCTGCTGGCAAACCTACTCACAGAAGGAATGCCTCGCTGCCTGTCGGGGCCATAGAAGCTCACTCCAAAGGTATGCGATAGTTACTTTCTTGTTTAGTTTAATTCGTTCTTTTTTATATTGATGTCAGCAGTTATTTTATGGGCAGTACAATTGGTAATCAGTTTGTGACATTTTGAATTTATGCCTGGATAGGTAATTTGCGATAGACTCGTAGACGTGCCATGTGAGTCTTCGTCGCTGCCTGTCACAATTTCAGGAAGATTGAGATACTTGAGGCCCTGGTGGGACTGGAGGCCCCTGGTGGGACTGGAGGCCCTGGTGGGACTGGAGGCCCTGGTGTGACTGGATAGTCTCTGCAAAGTTGCCGTCGAAAAGTTAACAAAGCGCAAAGTTGACTGACTAATGCTGTTGGTCCTCTTGACTATGGTCCACTCTTTGTTGTGGAGGGGATTCATCCAGAGCATCATTCTCACCGTGGAGGTGCTCAGGAACTCACCAATACTTCATCGTTCAGTTGACGCTACTCACCATGTTCATTTACCTGTGCATGAAGAAGAACATGAATCATTTGATGCATAGAGAAATGTAGTTTATCTGCATTAGGTCGTCTGACAGTCAAATCATTAGCATTAAAGTTGTATGCTTCAGTCCTCTGAGAGCATGTTTTCAGTTTATGTTTTTGGTGCAGGAAATTACATTCATTATGTTTACTTTATTTCTCATGGTGAAATTTGTCTTGAAAATGAATCTATTGAGTTCTGCTGTGTTTGGTTGGTGTTAGATATGAAATGTTGCGCGAGTGTGAGAACTGATATTGATACGGAGGTGTGGAGCTGGGGTGAAGGCGGTCAGGGTCAACTAGGTCATGGGGATACGCTTGACAGGTAGGAAAGAGCTCTGTGGTTTTGTTCTACTTAGCTCAAATGACTGATTGCAAGTTTGGGTTGGTCTTCTGATAGAGTACCGTACCTAAAGTTGTAATAGTATGACATTCATTATGGAAATCCTAGGACATATAACGATCCATCAAGGTAGCTTCTTTACAGTTTTTTAAAAATTAAATTTCCTTCACAGTTATCATAACCATCCCTAGGATGATTTTGATGACTGTGAATGGAATGTAATATAAAAAAAACTGTGCAGAAGCCACCTTGCTGGATCGCTATATGCCTGGTGATTTTTAAATTGATTTCGACGTACTGGTACTGTTTTTGTTTGCATTGAAGTTTTTATATTTTGTTTGTTGACATTGTTGAAAGGATAAATCAGTTGATTATCAACAGCAATGATTATTTGTGATATTTTTTGGCTTTTTATGAATTGGCTTATGTAATCTTCAGTTAACTTCTTAATAACAAATAAATATGAATATATCAATATTCTAAATATAATCAGTATTTTGAGTGATTGATGCTGCAGTCAGTTTGAGCTATTGCAGCCTACTGATTGCTGTACGTGTAGAGTGTCTGTGTTGTCTTTGTGTGTCGGCAGATGTCAGCCGTGTCTAGTTGACTCGCTCACTCACTCAATGATTGTCAAGCTGTCGGCTGCAGGCAACCAATCTCTAGCTCTCTCTGCATCTTCACAAGTATTCAGTCATCTCTCATTCCATTGTCAGCTTATGAACGGATCTATTCATGTTTTAAATGTTTACAGAATGTACGGCTGTTGTAGTAATTGTAGTAGAAAAATTGTGTAACTGATCCACATGCATTGAGCATTATTGTATGCTGCTATACATGCATACATACACTGCTATGCTCCAGATTTGTGTTAGATTAGACTGAATGAAGGGAGAAGTATCAGGAAAAGAAAAGGATTATGTAACGAGAGGCATTCTTTCTTGATTAGTATCTAAATGGTGGTAGAGATGAAATTTGTTGTAAAACAATATTTTTATTAATAAGATCGATTGCCTAAATTCTTTGAAATATGTGAAGACATTAAATGATGAGGACTTTTAGTTGGAGATATTTTGTTGAAGACATTTAGGTGCACTCTGTTTTATGCAATCCTCTGTAGATTTAAGCAGATGATTCTATAAGTAGATCGTTACAGAGTACGAACTGTATTCACAGCTCTTGTTATTATCTCAGAATGATTTTTGTTGTTGTCTTGTCTTATTTTTACTGTATTTATTATTGATATTATGTACTTTGGGTTTTCTTTACTGAAGTTATTTAATGTACATTGCCTCAATGCGTCGTCATTTTCTTCTTTTTATGTTGACGCTTGGGTATTATTATTGTTGTTCGGACAAAGTGGCCCTTTTTCAGTAGAAGTTGTTATGGAGCAACCCCTACCTGTAACTTTTAAATGTCTTCATCTGTGTTCACACATTTTGCTACTCTGTGGTAGTTTGTAGCTTAAGAACTAATAACTTGGAAGTCAGTTTTGTGATTATGCTGCACTCGGTTTGAATTAGTTGTACAATACATGTATTGTATGTGTAGGTGTACGGCTGGGGTGACAATAGATCTGGTCAACTTGGTCGGTCTGCATCCATGCTCCCTATGCCTCACCCAATCACGGTCTGATTCACCGTTTTCTTGCTAAATGAATTAATTTATTCATATAAAAATATACTAATATTTGTATATTTTTCCCGTATGAAATCAATTTTTGGCATTCCTTTCAACATGGAAAGGTTATTTAACTATAGCAGATTATTGATATTAATGTTGAGTTATGTAATGATGTTAATTATTTCCCTGCAATGTTTTTTTTTTTGGATAATGTTTTTTTTTTAAAGTTTACGTACAATGATTCTTGTACAAATTTTCTACAAGAAGTTTATTTTATTTAACCTGTTTGTTTTCTAGATCTGTTTAATTGATGTTATTCCACAGTTTGATGAAATATGTTGATGAATGAACCGTGTCTAGGTTCATGGTCGAATGCCATGTTGGGACGTGGCGGCCGGTTTGGATCACTCTCTCCTACTTTGTGATGGACTGACGCCTAACGATGCCAGTGTGTACTTCTGCGGCAAGGATGAAGGGTTGGTACACCTAGGACTTGTAAGTAATTTAGAATTTGTCTTTGAGTTTGTTGAAGCAGATGGAGCATTGTTACTGATGGAGAAAATTCATGAACTCTTGGCCTACTCTCGTTAATTTGGAACTATCATTAAATGATCTGTATGATCATGTTTCTATAGTTTTTGAATAATAGCTATAATATTAACTACAATCAATGTTTCTAGTTGGCGATAATTTTCAACCATTTAATGTCCTGTCAAATTTGGGTCAATGTTAATGGTGGCGATTTGATTTGATTCGGAATCTCTTAAGTTGTATTTATATGGAATATGGATATATGTTTAATTGATTCGGTGTTTGTGAATCTTTCAGGGATCAGATTGTTCGCCAGCCATCCAGAGTTTCGATCATCAAAGGGGTTAGTATGTAGTAATGTGTATATTGAGAAGTATAAGAAATGTATCTACAGTATATGCAAATGTATGTAGAAAAGAAAAACATCCATTGATGAATATTTACTGTCCTTTCCTGAAAATGTTATTCAAAGTCTAGATATTGATGTTGATGATGATGATGATGATGATGATGTTGATGATGATGATAACGATGATGATGAAAAGTAGTAACACATTTTTAGTGGCTTATTACATATTTAGTTGTAAGGAGGGGGATGCACTGAAACTAAATGTTCTGGAACACCATTCGCTGTTGAATTGTCGTCGAGCAGAATTACATTATGCTGGTTATTCAGAATAGCATCTTGGAATAAATTGTGTTGCAATTTTGTTGCGATGTGGATACTGCTGATATGCGAAACTATTCAATGTTTAAAGCAAGAAATGTTTGATATTCTGTAATTCATTTTTTGTTATATTTCGTTTTTTTGTTGTTGTGGAATCTGACAGATATTATTCCCGGTGCTCATAATTCATTGACTAATTTGGCAGTCATCTGGGTTTCCAGACTGGATACTATCCATTTGTGAAAAAATGTATATTGTCTTTAAAATGTGTTACTTTAAGAAGGTTATGCTGGTGATGAAAGTTGCACCATGGGTATTGCACTAAATCAGGACTAAGTCTAAATTGGAATATTTTGGAGTTCATTTGACAAAAAAGTTATATAGATTTATCAAATTTGATAAATTTTTTCCCTAAAAATAAATTTGATTTCCTGAAATATGTGAGATTTTAAATATTGTGTCATGGAGTAGTCTACCGCAGGTTCTTTGGATGCTATTCACCTGCCTACAGGCTGCAGCGATGACTAATGTGATGCTGTTTTTACATTGTCTGTTGACAGCAAGGCCTGCCCACTCAGGTCTCGGCCGGCTTTGACCGCAGCTGCTGTACGATAGACGCCAAGCCGTGTGTGTCCATTTACGAGATGGCACTGTGTCAACGTTTCTTTCACATCACCATTAGCAAGATACTCAACGCTTTCGTCAAGCCTCTTCTAGACTCAGGTAGGGCTTCATTTCCCTTGAGTCTCATCTTCATCATCATCGTCGTCGTCGTCATCATGTAGAAATGTCTTCACAACTGATATTGTCTGCAATTGGCATTAGGGCTGATTAAAGTGAGTTGAATGTTACCAAAAAGTTCCGTCCATATTAAGAAGGAATTGACGTGACACTCTTGGTGATTACATTCTGCAGAGCATGTGTGACACTTTGTTTTCTACCAGAGCAAACTTTTACAGCCTGATGCCCTTCCTGACATTATTGGAGGAACAATGCTGTTCTATTGTAAAGCTCAACACCACTGGGCACTCAAAATAATTGAGCAAAACAGTCAAATCTGATACACGTTCAAAGAAATGGATTTGCAAATTAAATATTACTGTTTAAGGAAACAATTTAAGTTCCGGTATTGAAACTTGACGTAGCCCTGCACATTTGTCGATTATTACAAATTAAGCTCTGTAGCAACTGGTTAAGACAGAGATTCTTAATTTCATAATCTGTTAAGTGCTATTATCAAGATACTCTAGTCTGCCTGAAGTACCAACCATTCTCTTCTGTTCAGAAATTCTGACCCAATTATTTTGAGCATGGCTTAGTGCTTAGAAATAGATTCATTTATGCACTTTCTGTCTTTTTCTGGTTCAGAGATGTAAGTAGTGAGATATGCGGGGTGCTAGTATAGCTCTCGTTGTCTTGCTTGTCTGCTTATAGAGATGGCACTGACTCAGCAGAACGCAGCTAGCCAGCAGCTTGCAGGCTCCAGCCAGCTGTCGTCTGTAGCTGTGAGTCATCAGCCAGCAGCTGGTAGCCTGCAAGCCCTGCATGACTCATTGGCTCAGCTGTGTCGACTCATGGCTGTGACACACCTGGATCTTACCAGAGTCCTGCGTGGCTGCTTACCGCTCATCCAGACCACGCTCGTGATGGACTACGACGCTTGGCTAGGCACATTTCAGTCGTACTTCTCTGCGTATAACAGCATGCTAGCCTGCTCAGCGTTCGACAAATGTGTCAAGTCGAATAAGTAAGAAAACTTGCTCAGAGTGAAACTAATTAATTCTGGATAATTAGCATAATAACTGCTTGAGTTTTTTTTAACTACCATGATAGCTACGAGTTTGTTAGCTAACATAATATCTGCTTGAGTTTGTTAGCTTGAACAGAGTTTGATCTTAAGAACTTCTGGTGCAGGGTTGAATTGGATTAAGTTGGATGTTCATATGAACTTTGTATGTACTATTTTGTGAGATTCTTTTGATTTTAGGATGACAATTTGTTCTCGTGAGTCAAGCAAATAAAGAAACGTTGTGTTCATTTTTTTCTATCTGCTCATTGATATTCTAACTGCTGACTTGATAAATACGTGCTGTGGGATTTGTATAGAATGTTATACAGTTTTGTGTAAGAACATCACATTTGCAATGTTTTCACGATTTAATTAAAGCAGACAATAAAAATTACAATTCTATAAAAAAAATTAAAAGTAAGTATATAGAACAAGATGTATCGGATACAGCTTTGTTTCTGTGATAGGGACTGGTTTGATAAGGTCAAGGTTGAGTTTGGAACAATCCTGGAAGACTCCAAGGTCAATTTGAACGACCTTACGAGCACGTTCCAGCACCTTCTCTACATCCCCTTCCAGCATCCGAGGGAATGTAAGAAACTCATAGGACAGGTGGCGCTACTCTACTCAGCGGTTTGTCACTTCTTCTTGTTTTTTATCTAGAAACAAAGTTTATTGTGAAATGGATGTATTATTGTGTGTATAACTAGTATAAACGACATGACACCGTTTTGATAAATGCTTACTATATTATAATATACACTGTTTTTAGCAAAACTTGGATAACCTTGGGACCTCTAAATATTATACAAATAAGCTGAATTTTTTTGTGTGTAGTGTCATGGAATCGTAGTGAAACTTTGTATGTGGGCTGCATTGGAATTTAAAAAATAATCATTGGAACACCCCAGTGGAAGTGGAGTGAGACAAAAAAATGTGAAAAAAAATTTGCTTTTTATGACACAAGTTAAGACAGAAAAATGGTAGTAGCAAAATTATTTGACAATGTGCATGACATGACGTACATGTCTATTATTAGATATTTTGACGATGTACATTGTTCATTATTGAACATTGGACGAGTGATGTTGCTCATTATGTCCAATCAATAAACCTAGACATGATGATAAATCTCTAAACGAGATATGTTATTAGGGTTGGTTAACAAGAGAGTATCTGACCTTTTGCCTCTCTTCTTCCGCAGTAAATAAAAAATATCTTTGTATCTAAAGTACCTTTGACTTGTGCAGTATTCCCCGTTGAACGTGAGACTACAGAAGCTGATGCAAGCTTGCGACGCCCAGAGACAGAGAGTCAATGTTGAACACAGGATGGCAGAGACAACGGCTGGGTTCTGGAAGACTGCCACGCCTAAACTTGTCGTATGTATCTCTCTATGTGTCTCTCTGTGTGTCTCTCTGTGTATCTCTCCATGTATCTCTATGTGTCTTTCTATGTATCTCTCTGTGTATCTCTCTATGTATCTCTATGTATTTCTATGTATCTCTCTGTGTATCTCCCTATATCTCTCTCTGTGTATCTCCCTATGTATCTCTCTGTGTCTCTCTATGTATCTCTCTATGTATATCTATAGGTATCTCTCTATGTATCTCTGTTGTGTCTCTCTATGTATCTCTGGCTCTTCAGTAATTGATTGTCTAGTGATGCTGTTCATGAGCGTCACAAGACAAATCTACCAATGAGGTTGGGTGATACATCTACCAATGAGGTTGGGTGTTACATGTTCCTTAGCAGTTACTTTGCTCCTGTATGTGCTCAAGAAGATGAACGGTGAGGTATTATTATCAAGAAAAACATCCGACTATTTATTTTTGTCTGATCCTAGCGTTGTAACATGTCTGACATGAAAACACGGACATAAAACGATCAGTTGTGTAAGCTGTCATACAAGCCACACAGTGTATGTGTTGTGTATGCTATTATACAAGCCACGTAGCATATGTGTTGTGTATACTATTATACAAGCCACGTAGCGTATGTGTTACATATGCTGTTATGCAAGGCACGTAGTGTATGTGTTACATATGCTGTTATGCAAGGCATGTAGTGTATGTGTTGTGTATGCTGTTATTCAAGCCACGTATGTGTTGTGGTGTGTATACAGGAAGCACTTCAGTCTGCAGGTCGCCGGGTTCTGAGAGAGAGTAAAACTCATCCACTCTTCCTCTCTTCCGCCGGACGGTTCTCCTCTCCGCATCACTTTGTTCTCTTCACGGACTGCTTTGTGGACATTCAGGTACTTCACGTCTTGTTTTGTGTTCTTTGCATATTTTGTATTTTACTTAAGGCATTAGAAATCCTTTAATTGTACTTGTATATTTGTTGTTGAAAATGATGATATTGGTAACAACGATGATAGTATTGTTGTTATGTTGTTGTTATCTTGTTGTAGTATTCGGGACACACTGTCTATCCGCTGAGTAGTGTTTGGATAGAGATACTTCAGAATTCTAAGAACCTCAAGTACGTTATACAGTTTACTCTCTGAATGTATTCTGATAAAAACTGAGACTGATGACACGTCTTTTATTTAAATATGTTTGTGTGGCTGATTCTATTTGAATGCTGATAATTGAATAAATGTAAGTTTTTATTAAATTAAATTGAATAACGATGAATTAATAAGCACAAAATGGCTGATTTCATCTTGGTTGAATGCGGTTCATGTTGATTTGCATAATGTGCAACAATAACTCATTGCATATTATATATATGTTACAGTCAATCTGTAAAGTCAGTCACTTTACAAAGTAACTGGAATTTTCAGTCAATTTGTAAAGTGGCTGATTTGGCCGGTCACTTTGCAAATTGCCTACAAAAATATATATACATCATCGATTTGATGGTATGCTAATACGATCAACTATCACATGCAGCGCTGTGTTCTTTGTCATCCATTGCTATAATATCAAGTCAATTTTTTCATTTGTTTCTCTCATGTCGAGTTATTTGTTGTGCGCACAGAAATGCCATTGCTGTGATCACTCCGGAGGAAACTCTGACACTCACGGCTCCTTCACATTCGGACAAGGTCTCTCAGCTTTCTCATTACAGTTTAAAAAGTATCAATGATTGAATGCTGTGAAGATGCTAGACTGATTTAATTATATTATATGCCATGTTGTTGAGTAAATTATGATATTTATTTCATTTGAATGTAAGTGTTTCTTGTTTTACGAAGGCTTGTTGAATAGAATAGCTAATTTTTTAATTTTTTGAGTCGTGAGGTGCCTAGTTGTAAAGTTGTTGCGAATCTAGTGTAGGTTATGTGTAAAATATTGAAGTATAGCTATTTGAGTATTCTAAGTTAAACTGTGTTGAATGTCAAAGTTGGTCTATTTTAAGGTTGAACTGTATTGAATGTCAAGGTTGAACTGCATTGATTGTCAAGGTTGAACTGTTTTGAATCTCAAAGTTGGACTGTTTTGAATGTCAAGGCTGAACTGTATTGAATGTCAAGGTTGAGTGGGTTTGGAGCTTGAATCAGGCCATCACTCAGACCCTACTGGCAGAGAAAACCCTCGGCACAGCCACACCAATGTTCGGCTCAGACAGAAAGCCGTCACTTGTACCACCCAAGGTCCGCCAGACAAGCCACGTCTTTACCAAGCTGGCCGCTCTCAAGGATGCTAGATACACGGGCATGTGGACGAGTGGGAAACTGTGTGGCCGGTAAGTTATGTTCATGACATGCCATGATTGTATATTTACTCGCTGGTGCTTTATAGTATATAGTATACTGATATACTTTCCTTAATAAGCAATTTATTTATTTTATTTTATTTGAAATAAAAGCCCTCTGTGGCATAGCATAGTATATATATATACTGTAGAATTTAGCTATCATCAGCATGTATTTGTGTTCATAGCAGAAACTGTCACGATACCAGAATGCTGTTGCTTCAGAGTAAGGTCCTGAAGGTTTTCCGTAGGAGTTGCTTCTGTAAGCAGTGTGACTAATCGTGTTAATGAAATTAGCTTGTTTTACTCAAGCTTGTTGTATTGTCTTGGCTTGTATTACTCAAGCTTGTTGTATTGTCAGCCTGTATTATTCAAGCTTGTTGTATTGTCTTGGCTTGTATTACTCAAGCTTGGTGTATTGTCAGCTTGTATTACTCAAGCTTGTTGTATTGTCAGCTTGTATTACTCAAGCTTGTTGTATTGTCAGCTTGTATTACTCA
>JAQFYQ010000247.1:0-19196 GCA_034694885.1 Buchholzia appendiculata | reverse complement strand
TCCCTTTTTTTACCCTGTGCAACTGTACATCCGCGAAATAAGGCAGAGCTTCAAAAGCCTGACAATCTCCATTTTGCGTTTGGTCTGCATTTCTGATGTTTCATTCAATTTACTAGTTTATGCGTTATTTATATTCCGTTAGTCATGCCCTTCTCTTTTCAAATCAGTGTCAAAACAAGATTATGGTTGAATAATTAATAGACTCAAGTTGGCCATTAAAAATAAGTGCCGTCTACACTACCGATTTAGATTTAATGAAAGAAATATTCCATAGTCAGATACCCTATCCTCCAACAAGGATCTCAGTGCACCTCGCATCGAACACAAGAATACACACAACAAGTTTGCTTCAATTTAAATTAAGTTTAAATTTACATGTAGACAACAGATTTACTTGAAAGAAACTGAAGTAACTGAAAGTCTGAATTGATTTGTCGGATACAGTCATTTTGATTGCACGTATTTCTGAATTATTTTACTGTTCTTATTAACAAAAAATGAAAATATGTCTTGATATGTTTTTACATGAATCGATATTTGTATATCGAAATGATTTAGATGACATGCGCCTGCGCAACGGAGAGAAAGTTAGCAGACCTACAGCGTTTGGAAACTCCTGGGCCATTAAGGATTCAATGAAACAGGCAAGTCATTTAAGCTGGAATTTGTGATCATCGTTGAGGACTCTGATTTAGTTTACGGTGACCAAAAACTCTAAGGTAATTAAGTCAGTACACTAAGCAAACAAAGCTCTATGTACCTTGCTCAAAGCTCTATACCTTGCATTTCGTTTTCAGCAAGGCGGACTTAGACCACATCTCACTAGATCATAGTGAACATACTACTCAATTCCTAGTATATTTCTTAGTGTAGTATCCTCGTTACTATTTTCTCTTTCATCTATGCGTTTGAAGTTTTCTCGATATTTTTGAGTACCGATTATGTTGTATTTATTGACAATTTGATGACTATTATTGTTATGTTAGTTGAATTTAGTAATGGTAATTTAAGTAAATAATGTTTGCTTTTAACCTATTATTACTGCACAACTTACGCTTTAGTTTAAACTGCACCAATTTCTTCACTCGTTTTTTGTTATGTTTGTATTCGATTTTACAATAAAGAGTGAAAAAAACAAGCTATATGTAATTACACATAACCAACAACACAACCGAACATAACAACAGGCATCACACAACTGACTCGCTAGACTTATGGTTTGTCCTTGGGCAGTACACACGGCCCCTGAGCAGATACCTAAGACGCAAGAGTAAAGGAAGACAATGAAGAGACATCACAAGGCAAGCAAGCAAAGCACAAGAGACGGCAAGTAATAGGCAAGGACGCCAGCAAGGAAGAAGGCATTACCGAGGACAAGAGCAAGCATCATAAGTTCATAACATTATGATCAGTTATACAGAATAATAATTTTCTCATTAGTATTATTTTAAATAAAGATGGTCGCAATATTGAACATTTAAATTCTTAATATGTTTGCGTCGATTGCATTGATACTCATCGCTCGCTTTCCCAACAGTGCCCGGATGCTTCTCCCTACACGTATCAATGCTCCGATGTGAACCAGGAGAACTACGCCAAGGAGGAATGCGGACGTCTCTGGCTCAGTCCATTTAATGCCTGCCACTCAAAGGTATCCCGTTCAACTTCTGTGTAAAATCATTGTGAACAGTAATTATTCTATCTCTGTAACAAACAAATTATTGAAAGTTATAAAACATGCATCAGTTTCAATTAAGATAACTTGAACACTTGGACTTGGTGCTTTCAGTCAAAACTGGTAGTTCAATTTTTTATATATCAATATATTTTTAGCTCTTTTGGTTTAATCTATTTCAATTTGTTTTGAATTTTACTAAGTTTGTTCGATTTCAATTTGTACAATTCTACAGGACGTTTGAGCGATGTGTAACCGCTGTAAAAATGTTTTGTTAAATTGCTAATGCTTGTTGTCGTCCTGGAGCATAATTGTATAACTAGCAGTCTTTTTACATTTTTTCATTATTTTCCATTATAGTCTTCAAATGATTCTTATTGGCTCAGTGTTTATATTAATTTAGAGGAAATGGCTTATTACTTTCAATTCATTCACTACAAATAGATCAGTTCTAAGCATTTAAACTTTTATGTTTTCAATGCTTATTAAAAAATATACTGTCGTGATCTTATGAATTAGATGTTCGTTTGTGTATTTTATTAATTGTTTTGTACTCTGTTCACCTCCGCCTTGCTAAGTACAATTGCTTAATCTTTATATCTACATGCTGTGTGTATTGGTTTTGAACTACTGTAGTTTAATTATAAAAATTTCTTTCATGCAAGATATGCACGGATTTTTATTTATTATTTTGCCGAATTGTTTATTGGTGGCGCAATATTGAATTTATAAAATTACGAGCTGTTTTCGGTCTCTCTTTTGTTACATTTTTGAGACAATGTGATATATTTTATTTTTTGAGAGAAAGATAATCACTACAGTAGATAAATATAACAATGCAGAACTTTCTACTTTCAAATTAAACGTAGCTGGAATTTATTCTATATTATAATATGCAAAATTAATATAAAAAATTAACGAATCATGAAAACAACAAACACTTAATTGTATTTTGTTCGGAAACTTATTTAACAACTTATTTAGGTCTGTTTTTCTTGAATGTAATAGCCGAATTACTTATGCCAATATGATCTACGCTAAATTCACCATAACGAAAGTCTTCAACCCGGGGAAAATCCTGAATCTCATTTCGAAGGAGGTTTACCCGTGAATTTTTTTGTAACTATCGTGAGTGGGTGACGACGACGAAAAAGTACATTAATTTAAGACAAAAATTTGCTTTGATGGATTCTCAACCCGTAGCCTCCCCCAGTGACTGTTAGTAGGCCTATACTCCAACTTAAACATGACCGTGGTATAAACAGTCATGTTTCTATAGCTTGACATAGCTGCAAGTTGTGCAATACTCTTCAGGTGTACGTTGGTTACTACTTCACGCGATGCGTGAGTGACTTCTGTGCTGCTTCCACTCAGTCCGTGCCTGGAGTGAAACCCGGGGAAGTGAGCAAGCAAGTCGTATGTGAGACTCTTGCGCTCTACTGTTATATGTGTACACTGCGCAATGCGTACGTCTCCTGGAGGACTTCAACGCTTTGCCGTAAGCTGCCTTCGATTTTCACGTAACTTTGCACTTGCTTGTACGTATAATATATTGTCTATAATAATAGAGGTTCTACATCTACATAAAGCAAAGTAAATTATTTGTAAAAGTATTTTTTTAGGCACAAATACTTTCTTCTAGGGCGTTGATCTTCCACCACAGCCCTCACCATGACGTAGTGCAAGGGTCATCTAACCGTGGCCAGTGTGCTAGGTAAACACGTCTGTTTACTTTTCTAGCCTTTTACAGCCACAGCCAGTACCAACATACTGCTTGGTAACAGAGGCGACAGAGCGTACGCAAATTTACCGGAATTCCTATCGATGGTACTAACTGAACCGGGCATTGAGCCCCTGACTTCTAGCACACTAGGCGAGTGCTTAACTGACTGAGCTATCGGTCACTCTACGGCTGCATAGATGTTCTATATTAGTATAGAGAGAATAGAAGATGAACAATGAAATCGGTTGTTATCATCTATTCTTTATTTTTGAGGTTACCAAAGTTCGCGAGCGGTGTTGATCTCATCACAAATTAAGCGCAGTTTCACGTAGATTTGAAGATATTCTGCTATCAGAATTGTACAGATAAATGAGCCATTAATGCAAGTGAGAATGATACAAGCGACATTGATACAAGTGACATACAAGTGACATTCATACAAGCGACAAACGTTACTCAAATGTTGATTATTTTTTACTAATAATTATACTCTACTGTGTATCATCTTCTTATCAACAAACATTCAGTTGGTTAGATTACACGTGAAGAAGTCAACAGAGCATCCCTTCTTAAACTCAAATACTTTTCAAATTGCAACTTTAATAACATGATTTCTAAATTTAATAACCATTCGTAAGTACTTAGTCACATTTATTTATTTAGTAAGAAACACCTTTTATTTAAATGTAATAATCTTTCTTAAGTATTTGTCGCAATTCCTTATGTAATTCCTTATGCAATTCCCGTGTACCATTAATTACGTCCCGTTGCCTCGGCTTGAAGTGAAGCCTCGTGCTAACAGAACCTTGCCGCTCTCCTCCCTGTCAAAGAGTGCACCGGCCTAAGAAACCGATGGTGAGGGGAGAAACTTACACAGTTCAATCTTATTATTTCGCAATTCCTTATACTCCGCCGTGGCTGATTTTTGTTACCAAGAGTCCGCACTCATGGTGAGACCTGCTGCGCCTAGCCCCAAGTCTGGGAACGGGACCAGGATTCAGAGGTCCCGAAGGAGGAGGAGTCGCGGCTTGAAGGGAAGCCTTGTGCTTTCGAAACTTGCCGCTCTCCCTGTTAAAAAGTCCGGCCTAAGAAACCGGTGAGAGAGGAAACTAGAGTTCCACAATATTTATTGGGCTTCCTAAGGTCAGATAGGGTATGGTTATGTTCCAGGTATTACCCTTTACATTTTTTAATCAATCGGAGAAACTTAAATTGTTAATAAAAAGACACTGTCAGGTCATGAAAGATGTACTCTAAAATACTCAACATTTTGCAGAGAAGTGTCGCCTAATTTTTGAGCTAGTTTTCATTTTGGTATCACGTCAATTGCGCGAATGTCAATTGCGAGGTCCGTCAATTGCGCGGGTCCTACTGCAGCGTGGGTCATTTGTGCGGATGTCAGCTACGCAATATCAATCATTATTTGTTTTCTTTTTGTAATGTAATCGTTTTGTCACTTTTAACATCAACTGTTAAGAAAACACATATGAACATTAAACTGTATAATTTTAATTTTTACTTTTATTCGGTTTTTGATCACCAACTGTTAAGAGAACACAATTAAACATTCAAATCATCATGTAAGTAACAACTATTATTATCAGTATTTAAACAATAATATCCACATGTTATATATAATTAATGGAAATATCAATACTAAAGATTAATAAAGGTCAACAGTGGGAAAGATGTAAAATTTCACGTACATGTATAAGTCAGAATGTCCATACCACCATAGCCGCGACACATATGCCGTGACATCACGATCGTTGAGTTTGCGATTCATATACGATAAATATGAATAATGCTTGTTACTTCTTACATGATGATGCCAATGTTTAATTCAAGTTCTCTTAATAGTTGGTTATCAAAAACCGAAGAAAATAAAAAATAAAAATAATACGTAATGTTCATACATATGTTTGTACATATGCTAAATTTAATGTAAATATGTGTTTTCTTAAAAGTTGATGTAAAAAATTACAAAACATTTAAATTACCAAAAAATAAAAACAAATAATTAATGATTGATATTGCGTAGCTGACATACGTGCAAATGACCAGCGCAATAGGACCAGCGCAATTGACGGCCCGCGCAATTGACGCCCGCGAAAATTGACGCCCGCGCAATTGACATGGAACCTTCATTTGGGGTAAAATTGCAGAAGCCAGCAATGAATTGACAAATCTTACATTTCAGATTGGTCAATTTATTTCAATTTTCAACACAAAAATTTACTAATGAATGCAAAACAATTGTTGGCAGCTGGGGCTCCGCCCCAGACCCCGCTGGGGGAGTTTACGACACTCCCGCTGACTCTGTGCTCCGACACCGGTGCGATATCGGCCCGAACTATCGATAATTAGACTCGACTTGACTCGTCATGTTTCCTAAAAACGCGGATCCGACACGTCAATCGGGTCGACACGACCTGCATCTAATTCTGCATCTAACCTTGACCTTGGTTGGAAATTTCAGATGATAACGTCCGATATTTTGGCAGAAAATGAACATTTGACATAATATGAAAAACATGAAAAACAAAAACGTAATATGTCATTTCCTTAGTATCTTACCTCTGTACAGAATCCTTGCGTCTCCATCACAAGTTGTTCTGCCCCCTCACGTAATTCACTCCTCCGCATTCTAGTTAGCAACATGTGAGACAAACATCCACATTTTAACTTAACAGCAATGTAAATGATAACTTATTTTGATCAAAACCCATTTGTAAATTAACCACACCATGTTGCAAAGTCTGAAATACTCGCAGCCACTCTCCTGTTGACATTGCCATGATTCTATTGGTGACTGCCTACGGTATCACCCCCCCCCCCCCTTAACTGATCGTAGTCAATGCTAGTAAACTAAAACTAACGTTGTAATAAGTATTATTTCTAACGATCTGCAATCTCACTGACAAATTACTGTAACAGGTGTCTTCTTATCGATTGAATGAATTGGGCATGACAGATAATAAAGTTTGTATATTGCTCTGCTCGATGGAAATATATTTATTGTGATGATAGCAATGTTCGAATTCTGGGTACTATAAATAGTTCATAAAGAAGTCAGCTTGATCAAACCTGCATCGCACAGAATGATAGCAGCTCCAGCCAGAAAACAAAAGAGTGTCGCTCCAGCAATTTGCATCTTCCTCTGCATAGTTCCTGTATGACACCTGCACAGGTAGCAAGGAGGACCACTGTAGAATGTTTGTCACGTATACACTGCATAGTGTAGTTACTGTTCTAAGACATTCGACGTAATAGAAAATCAATAATTCTTAATCAACTTAGAGCAGTAGTTGACGTGAACTAGAGAATAACACGGGACATGAAACTTTACAGCAGTGTCACCGCACCGTCCCATGCAAAAAAACTAACTAAACCATACCGGTCTCATCCGTAAACCGTACCCCGTCCCGCAGACTGTGCTCCCGCAGACTTTGTCTCGTCCTTTGAACCGCACCCATCCCACCTAACTCCCGTCGACCTTCACAAAGTCCAAATACTCCCATCATTATATTGCTCGATCCCATGCTTTTGCTGAACCATAAGCTTTCAATCGCTTTTTCACTGATTAGTTGTTCTACAACTGATTTTATCATTGTCTGTTGTTATACGCAGTGATTGGACGTGAACAATTGTGAACCTAATTCAGATCTAGTATACAGACCGTAAACAAAGAACTTGAGAAATCGGACAGATGCGTAGAGCAATTTGCCAGTTAGACATACATTTGAAATTTTACCGGGGTAAGAACCGCAAAAAAATAAACACCGTATCGCGGATTCCCGAGTACAGTGGGAACCTGACACCAAAACTACGGAATGGAACAGGTGACACCGGAAGTATGAATATTAAGCTGAGTACCGCGGGTGAATCGCGGTTTACTCCGCATTGTTCAATACCGCGGTACCCCATGTCGACCTCCGGTGTTGGGAAGAACGATCTCCTACCAGGTCATAGCGCTCACCCGAGAAATGACTTCATTAAATAGTGCTCTAAAGTGTGTGTGCAGAGATTGTCGCCCCGCCCGAGATGACTTTTTTGGGTGTATGCTGTGGCATACATACATTGTCTGCTTGGCATTATCGCATAATGCTATGGCATACACAAACTTATATTATTGTGCTTACTATAAAAATATTAATAATAGTAATAGCAACTATTATGATAGCGAAATCTACAGCGTACATCATATACAAAAATTCTGTATTTTATTTCCTACCACAAACGTGCGGTTGCAATAGTATCAGGCTATAATGACATAACTATTAGCAATAACAAGACAGATTACACAAGTGTACCCTGGCTTTTTACACAAATTCACAGCAGTTGTACAATGCGACAATAAACGAGTGGCCTGCGTCTCATGAAAATGCTAATATCAAAAATTCCATTAAATGACTGACTAGTAAATAATTTTTCATCTGACAGAGTTACATACTCTAAATGGATTTAAATAATGCTTCTAATCAGTAAAGCTTAATTGAGTAAACAAAGTAGTTTTTCAGTTACATATAGCACGTCTACGCTAAATCTTATAGCGATTGACTTAATCATTGCACTACATTACCAACAATAGTCCACTCAAGATCTGCTATTATTAAGGCGGGTTCGCATGGTGGTTTCTGGAACCGTGACATTCTGGGCGTGTGGAGAATCACTCCAAAAAAACTCCATGTGAACCCGAAGCACCGAGCCGTGCTTTTAATACATGGTTTGTCTGCGCGTGTTCATTGACGAATTTCAAATTCCTTCACAATCTATGAGTTTGTTACCTGCTCATCTCGAATTATTTGAACAAAGAATGCGCTGTTAAAACGTGGCTAGGTGCTTACGGCTAATTTACTACCCAGCAGTGATTATTCAATGTGCTTTTAGTAAAACTAATAAAGAAGAGGTGAAAAGCCATTCCCACTGCCCCCCGCACACACACACACATGCGAACATGCCTGCACTGGTTCGGGCCTTAGTTTTGGCGGACTAACTGCACTGCTTTGGTTTATAAAATTCATCTCGCGCTGGAGATGTAATGAGGCGAAGTGCTGTGCGTCTACACACTTTAGTTATATTTCGCCTATGATAAAATGATTGATTCACAAGGAATGAACAATACAATTTCAATCGCAGTCATAATATATTATGTCATATTATGCAGGATATTATACAGTCAAGGTAGTATTTTGCAAGGTCAAGGCATTTTTTCAAGGCATTTCTTTCCAGGGTATGGCAAGGCATTTGGGAAAATGGGCCAATGCAAGGCAAGGCAGTAAAGTGCCTCAAGGTAGCCTTGAGGCAAGGTATCAAGGCCAAGGACTACATTTGAGCTTATTGCTATTATGTATTTAAATATTTCAGTGACGAAGACTGATGTGGTGATAAGTTGCGAGACGCTTAGCGCTCTTTAGTTAAAACGGCGACTTATCAGGGCCGTGCAGCGCTCAAAAGATGAACATGTTAATATGACTACGTTTGCGACCAATATGACTTGTGGTTAAAGCGTCATCTTTCGTTGTCAAGAGACTCTGTTTTCATTTCAAAGCTCGGATATCGGATAAATTATGATTGAGACGTGGCGTATCCGTACTTTGCACTTTGTCATCTACAAAAGTATGCAATGATTTATGTAATCTAACCATGTGGCCGTTAATGTAGTCATTAACGGTGCGAAACTTTGCAAACTATCTAATCTCGAAACCGCCTGGTGTATTTCATGGTCGCACTATATGTAGCACGCTTGCCAACTATTTAGAAGTAGGTACATTCAATGACGTCGATGGTTGAATTGAGAATGCGATTTATACAAACAATGCATAATATTTATATGGAGCGCATTCAAAATCCAAAACGCGCGTTTATCAGTATTAGCCTATTAGGAGATCACTCTTAACTGTTTAGAAGACTTGCGTCATCTGAGAAATGTGTCGGTTTTTATTGAGAGTATACGTATGCAAGAACAAAACTATAAAAGTCGATTAACCGCGAGTTAGTGTTACTAGCCATTTGAAGGCTCGTTCAAATTCCGGTGTCTCTGCGCCTGCGTCGGTGTACCAGATTCTGACTACATCGTTGTGTTCACCGCCTTCAATATGCAAGCGTTGGGGATGCAGCGTCTGGTAGTTGTAACCGCAATGCTCACAGCAATGTGTTCGGTCATCACAGCTGTACATGTACCTTCCGCAGCTAAAGGAAAAGGTGAACTCGCTTGACACACTGGATTGTTCATTTTAGAGTATAAGTCAAGCGATTTTTCAAAATTAACTTTGCACAGGATTGTTGTGAATTTGCGTTCGAACCATGTCAGTATATATAAAGAAATGGATGAATAAATAAATGAAACTGAATAAATAAATGTTTGCTAAATATACATTGTATTATGCAGTGAGCATTCTAATTCTAGTCTTTAATGTTTACATTTCTTTAGCTTCTTTGCATACTGCAAGGTTACTAAATTAATATAAAAAACAACAAAAAAGTAATATAAATATAATGTAAGCCATATTGCACGGTGGTGCTTGCCTCTGTGGTTATATGGTTTGAACATTCATTTTATATTTTATATGATTTTGTAGGGTGGCTGACACCTGCAATATGTCATGACTGTTAATGTTTGTTTATGTTAAGAATAAGCATTAGCATAAACAGATGCGCCTCTAGAAAGAGAATAATGCATAATACTCATCACAATTCTTTGTTCAATCTAATACGTTTACACCGGAAACTTAATTATGCTAAAAGAGTACTGTTAAAACACGTAAGAACTTGGAATTTTAAATCAATAACATGGACAATTTTGGGCATGTATGTTGTTGGATTCGTACAATGAAAATTGTCCGACCCAACAGCTAACTTTCTAGGCAAATAGCTTTTAAGAGAGTCCTACGTTATAGGGTGTTAAAGGAACGTATCTGACACAGGTCATCCACTGATTTAACAGCAATGCGACAATTGTGGATGTCATCGGCTATGCTTGTCTACAGTCACAGTCGGCATTCAAATGCGGAGGCGATGACTGTTGCTACATCCTGACACAATGTGACGTCATATTAATTACTCACGGCATGACACATTCATAGCACGTCAATAACGTGTTGATAACGTCGACAATAGTGTTTGATAGAAGTGAAGCTGCTTGAGTAGAAGTAGTGCAACTGCAGCTGCAATAGACAAAACGCAAAATATGCAAATAGTTTTTTTCAAGAAGTATGTAGTGAGCGATTATTATAGAATTCCTGGAGATATAAGTAGTGCTAGTCAAGTATTGCGGTTTGGACATGCATTACGGTGGAAATAGTAATTCAATGGCGAATTGATTATGAATGATGATTAAGAATATTCAATGCTGCGTGCTTGTCACATCACTGCCGTGTTTGATTACACGAGAATTAATAGACGCGCGATTCGGCTTTGAGCGCCTGCTTTTGAAAACAAAAAGTCCGCAAGGTTAACCCAGGTGCTGTAGCGTATTAATACGTAACCACTAATTGCAGCTGCGACCAATCAGCGTTAAACAAACGCGGTGTAAAGTTGAGGAACTAGCCTTGCAACATCCACTCCGGGTTGCAGAAGAAAAGCTATAATTCTCTGAATCTCCTACATTACGATCAGATAAACACAAATCAATTGAGAAATATTTTGTATTATGTTATTTATTCGCAGAATGGCGGGGGACTGGCGTCGAGAAACGATACTTATCAACAGCTTGGAATAAGATCAACAACGCACTGACATGCATTCCAAAGATAAACGTCATCCAGCGATGTCCTTTGTATGGATATTCCATCTGTGAGCTCTTCAGGAGCTCAAGCACTCTTCAAGGACTTGTCTATCAAATAATAACGCACAAATCATCATGCAAGTAAGACATGCCGCTTTATGTAATGTTTTATCTACTTATCAATTATTAGTGATGACTTGGGATGAGACGAATGTTTCTATCTTGTATTTATGTTACAGGTGCATCCCGAAAACTGGATCCGTTATTACTATCATCATCGTCGTCGTCGTCATTAGTATCATCATCATTTTCACAAGCATCGTCATAATCATACTCATCAACATAGTCATCGACGACGACAACGGCATAGACTATGGTTTTACCAGCGTTTCGATCATTGTCGTTATCGACGTTGATGTCGTCATCATTAAAAGCATGAGCATATAACTTCGTTGTTATGTCTTAAAGAAGCGCGGAGAGGCAACGTTAGAAAATCAGAGCATGCAAAAATAGTGTGCACATTTTTGACAGTTGGCGTTAGTTCAGAAAAGCGAAGCAACCTCATGCGCCATATAAAATAATAATACAAAGAATTAGATCAAAATCCTTTACTTTAGTAACGTTCGACAATAAAGCACAAGTAGTGTTTGATAACAAGTGAGTCACTGATTGTTTTTGCTTATTGTTAATGGGATAACATGTATGTCGTCTTTCTTGTTGATACTTAGCCTGGCACTGGAACACGTGCAATGCTGGAAAACTGTGGCTGACGAAGTTCTGAGTAACGTTCATTGCGATCTTCCCTGGGCTGTTGATATCATTGCTCACTCTGTCAAGTATAACACCGACAATTTGTCAAAAATGATTGCAAAAAACTGCAAGAAGCCAGGTAAAGCACCGTTCCAGTTATCATGGCTGATCACTATCTCCTAATGAAGCATATTGTGCATCACGCATATAGAGTTGCGTCAACGACATACTTATGTCATGATCTGAACATAGGGGCGTATATGCCTGCATTCATATATTGCAATACGTTACGTTACGTTATGTTACGCTATGTTGTGTTCCCACTAGGCCTGCTTAAATTACAGAACAATAATTTGTTGAAGAATTTAATTTTGCAATCTGTTTGCATTGGCTGTAAAGAAAATGTTTTGATATTTTACACGTTTTAGAGACTTTAACAAAATCAATCTATGGAAGACCTAAAAGCTATGAACGATTTTGAAAGTCGGTGTGAAAGCCGCGCCTCTTCAGGGGCCGATAATACATTAAACAGTGTCTTTGACATGCACCATAGATGATATCCATATCCCGCATAGGTTGCAAAGCTAGATAGCGGGTTTATCGGTCCATGTGATGTGCATCATTTATTTTTGTGTGCTGACTCTGCTGGAACGAGTTATTTAAAATCAATGCGCATAATGAGTACTATTTTACTTATTACATGTGCACATCGTCGTATAATGTGTGTAATGGACTTCATAAATTTTGCTATAACCCTGCGCAACACTAAACTCAGATTTATTGAGAGTTGCAAATCATAAATAAAGTCTGATTATTTGCTTGTTTGGAACTAGGCATACAGCGTCTGAGCGGCCTTAGTGAATCCGATATGATTAGCGAAGATGGCCAGTGCCTGACTGACACCAGACTGTGGACCGCTGTACACAACAAATGTGTCATGCAACTTGATGGGTAAGGAAACGAACGCAATGAAGCTTGCCATGATATGAGTGAATGCTTTATTGTATCATATAGTACATCATAATCCTAACGAATTAAAATAATGTTCCAAATGAATGTTTTGACACATGATTACATTTAAGCGACACTAGTCAACCATTTCCCGCGTATATGTGAGTCAGTGCAAAGTGCAAACTCTTGCATTCAGCTCAGTTGTGTACCTGAAAAGCTGGACATCACATACGACTAGCATTAACAGATATATTCGTAATGCATTGACTACTACAAGTACTTCAATAATACATTTCTTTCAACTGTTGCAATTCTAGAGTCTAATTCGAAAATAACCAATGATTGGCACCCGTTACACCTGGAAGATATCATGCTAACAGATACCTGATTACAATGTCAACTCATTTTGTTATTCATATTTTCGAGATGAATTGCCAAAGATTATGAAAATGAATCGAAACATATTTTCACGTATCGAAGGCGTACGTCTTGAGGAATCTTGATTTCAATTTTTGCTGCTAGGCTGACCGAGGCAATGGCATGTGCCGTGGAACTAATCAGACATAGTCCATCCTGCAATGAAGAAGATGAGCTGTTTTTCATCGAGTTCTTCAAGGAACTAATGATTCAGATGGAATATATAAAAGGTAAGTTTACGGCGAATACATTTGTATCGTATGCGATATGTGTGAAAGTGTATTTTGATATATTTGTCTTGATCAACAACGTGCACGCATTGGTAGCATAAACTTTATATTACATAGGGAGTTAAGTTTTAGTGCAATTATTTGTATTTAGCCGTACAATATGGACACCTGCCAACAACAGCTTATTGTGATATTAGTGTGTATAATTATAACTTTAGCAGTTATCACCCAATCAGCATACAATCTCTCTGATTGGAATGCTATTGTTGTTGTTATTGTATGCTCAAGTGTGAGTGTAGTGAGCCAGCCACTCCAATGCTTCAGTGTCTGCTTCGTGCAGTGCCTGCAGGCCACCGTCGAGCCTCGTTAACGGGCACTGATCGACGACGTGTGACATAGTCTGGATGTCTCCACAGTCACATAGATCACTGGTAATCAGACAACGTTTCTTATGGCAGGCTCTGCAGTGTCCCTGTGTCCTGTGCGGAATTTGTTCGGTGTGAATTATAGAATCTGTTCTTATAGACTTGAATACTATTAAAGTCTATAAGATATAACTAGTTCACTGATTGGCGGTACGACAGTTTCAAATACCGTTTAACGTTCTCAATTCACATGCAGTGCAGATAACATGAAAATCTGATGATAGATATCAATTAATTTGAACCGAAATCTCAATTCAAGTCTACTGTAATTTATATAATATTAGCATTATCACTATCAACATCACATCTCAGATGTTTGAAATAAATATGAACTTAGAATTGAGTATTCAAATGTTGAGATGTAAAGCCTGAATTGATATTCTGTATCAAAGTTAATGAGAGAAACGAATAGCTTATATCCGTCACAACTGAAAATGTTAAAATATTGAGCGAAATTATGCATAAGACCAAGCGCACCGTAGTGGCAGCAAAAGTCACTGTTGATCATGCTAAGTATGATGTTGATGATGATGATGATGATGATGATGATGATCATGATAACGGCAATGATAATAACGAACGTAATAATGACGATGGTGATGATGATGATGATGATGGTGAGGAATGCGAGGATCATCAAAAGCTTCCTATGTCAAGCTAGGGCACGAAGCCGCTTGCATATGTAATGCTCAGTTTACTGTGCATCCAAATCCATGCATGGATACGCCGAGTCTTGATGAGTAAGCGTTAAAAGCTGTTGTGAAGATAAATCACTCCAGGATTGAAACACCATAATATTATGCTACTATTGTGTTTAAAATGGCCCACAGTTACTGGCGTGTGCGTCTGCACATTATATGCCAGCGATGACGTATGGCAAAAACATATACACAAATCATTTCGAATGAGAATGTATTGCATAGGTTGGAAAACGACACGGTTCTAAATTATCAAATATCACATACAGAAAATGCAATCACCTTAGGTTACTTTAAACGTATTCGTTTACATGTTATAAATTTAAAATAAATTTTCTCTCTGACTTAGTGTTTGTATTTGTTTTCTGTAAACAAAATCGTACAGTTTTGATGTTGTCAATTTTAATATGGCGAATATATTATCCGTCATGTGTAATTGTTAGATATGTTTGGCCTTGGAAGAAGTGGAAAGCATGGCGGTGAAACGAATGACGACTACGTGCACGAGTGGACGGACAGTCACTATAATGAGCCCAAGATTGGGTCAGAGGAGCTCGAACCAGATTACGACGACTCATGGGAGCATTGACCCACGACTGGACCCTAACAACATTACTATTCAGACCCGATCGTCTGTTTTACTGATGATCATAATTTTGCAGAAGGTCATACAATTTTGTCGTGCTCAATAGTTTAATCTGAACAAGCATTGAAATCTTATGGCGGTGAAATTGAAATATTATCCATTACAAAAGTTGTGTAAATAGCATTTGATGTAATTCCTATTACTATATAACTGCAGTTTATATTATAAATTAATAAATTATTCAAATAAATTGGCAGCCCTCATTTCGTAGAAATTCATTACGATGAAAGTTACTGTGAGCACATTGTGCATGTTACTTCATTGCCCTCTATGAAAGGCAAGCACGGCAGTGCCACACACATGTATTCCACGGGGTAAACGTGTCGTGCCGGAGTGCTAACTCCAGAGCCTGGAACGGATTCTGGCGCGATGTCCAGACATGTGTAGGAGTTTCTCTCAGTGGAATTGAGAGTGTCCGTGTACTCAGAGACGAGGTACCCCCAGTACTCCTGGGTCCAGCCTGTAGGGCACGTTCGCTTGCCTGGGATCATGATCTGCACGGACCTCGTCTCAACGTGGCACATGACGCAAGGCATGTCGTGATTGAGAAAGTCTTGACCTTCGTTGTTTACTTTTAGAAAAACGCTCGGTTCCGTCATCCTGTACTCCACTCCGTACAGGTGTGATCCAGAGGTAGCAAATCCTGGTATGGGGTTCCCTGAGTCGGGTTCATTGTGCAGACAAAGCATTTCAGCGCCGCCTCCGCTTCGCTGAAAGCTGCTTCCAGCTGCGTAACCTTCACGCAACATTCAATACCAAATCAATTATCAGCCTATGTTTTATTCTTTATTCTAACAAAAGTATGAACTTCTGAACGTATTGAAAATGTTTCACAGTTTTACCCTCAAAGCACGAACTACTTGAGATCAAGCCTTCGAATGGCAAGGTTTCCAAATTCTAATTATAATTCCGATGACCAACATATAATTAAAATAGCATATGGCATTAACCACCAGTGGTTTAATAATCATCTGTTACGGTGCCTTATTATGATATTATTGTTTCCTATTATTCATTCGCATTCATTGAAGGACATGCATTGATCGGTATAATTATGAATATTACACCTAGAAGGTGACACATTCAAGTGTTGAGCGAATTAATTTGAGTTAATTGAGCGGGGTGAGGGAGAATTTAGCAGTTTTTTAGTAGTAAAATATTTGGGTATGGCTTAAGCTCAGCCCCAAGCCTGTAAGCACCGACTACCGTGGTTGTGACACTGCGCAAACATGCCAGATATTTGAAAAACGGCTCCTCTGAAGATTGTTCGCACTTGAAACATCCAGGCCAGTTGACGTGCTTCACTTCGATGTCAAGTATTTGATGTCTTTTTTGACACTGTTGACAAAGCAAGTAATTTAACTATGTCAAACTTGATGGCTAACTAATATTCCGAATTCAACTTGTCAAACGTTTTAGTAAATACATCAATAGTCTTGGGATGAACACTACCCTCGACTTACTCCAGCCTGGAAGCCTTCTGAAACGCTACATGAATACATGAAATTCAATTCTGCAGTCCTATTATATGATATTCATGTATTATACTAAATTTGTTCAAAAAATATGAATTACTAAACTGTAAATATATCTTTGTTTTTATCCAACACAATCAATAAATGGAAAACATTACAAGAAATGAAGTGCATGGAAGAACTAGTCGCCTAATAATTCAACTGCGGCTCAAATCCAGTCTGATACGGAACAAAATCGTATTTTGGCTAATCAACTCCAGACTTTAAGTCGTACTTTGAACTCCGTGTGTGAACTACAAGTTCGTCTGGAAAGTTATATTACGCGCACATAATTGCGATTATGTTGAAATTGATTAAGGCTGATGTTATGGTGAGAAAGTCGTTTTTTTACTTGCGAAGAAATTCGGCGTATAGACAATGTAAACACTTGAATCATAACGCTGTCGTACCTTCATACACAACAGTTGCGCCTCCCTCGCACGTAGTTCTGCCCCACCTGATGTAGGACGACCCACCTGTCGTGCCAGCTACAGGTGGTGGCGTTGATGTTGTCATTGGAGGTGTTGTAATAGTTGGTCCTATGGTCGTGGGTCCTATCGTGGTCGTGGCTACTGTTGACGGAGGAGTGGTCTCTGGTGCTCCTGTCATTGTGACTGGAAATTGATCTGCAGTAACGTCGTATGCAGCATACTCATCTGTTGAGTAAATAACAACTTATTTAGAACTTTGCACCAAACCACGCCAAACAACAGCCGTGCCCCTAGCTGCGAGCGAGTATCAGAAACAACGTCAATACGAGCACATGAAATATGCGCTCTACATGTCTTACAAAGAGATCTGTGCAATTTGCTTAGTACGTATCAATGCTTGGAGCACATAAAACAGTGAATACAGTGACATTTAAATCAGCGAAGATTGCATAAGTAATTGAATAATCAAGAATAACGTCACTATGTTAGACAGTACTTTTGTGTGAAGCCCGGGTTTCACTTGCGCATCATGCCGTAGAGAGGGAACGCACAGACTCATGCAATGCAAATGCTGCATAGATTCATGGATGCAGAGATGCACACAGTTATTGCAGTCAATGGCATAGACAGTCGGAACCGTGCCGTGATTATTTATAAGGGCGAAAATAATCAACAAGCTAGATGGTTTTATTATAAAATGAAAACCGTCCTTTTGTTTTTTTGATAATTCTAACTCGTCTTCTGCAAAAATGCACATACTCTGTGAGCTTCAACGACTACGGCAGATTCGTGTTTCCTTCAAAAGTAACTCGACTATCATTATTACAATAGATTATCCACTGAATACCAGTCGCGCATTTGTCCTTAAATCAACTCAGAGCTTTATGTGATTGTAAACAGATTGCGTTGCACGTTTTTATAACATAAATGATCCTTGTCTAGATAATACGCCAGATTTATTTAAGCCTTACGTTTTTTCAGTTGTGTAAGTTCCTCGTTCATCTGCAGCACTTCTATTTGCAACTGAGCATGCGCTTGTTTGAGCTGCTGGAAATCCTCAGTCAACTGTTCCATTGCATGAATCATCTTTTCCAACACATCCGGGTAATTGGAAGGATCAATTCCACTCTCTAATGAAAGCACGGCATAGCGTAGCATCAAGAATGTCACAAGAAACAAGGCCAGCGATGCAACAGACTTCATAGCTGATGTTTCCCTTTGCTAAACTCGTCTCGAACATCTACAACATAATAAATATTTTATAACACATATTTTATGCTACGTTTTTTTCATAACGGCTACTTGGTACAATGAGTAAAACTGCGCTTTGATTATCTCAATGTAGCACGAAGTTCAGTTTAATATAAGAAAATAAATGAGAGTCTGGTGCTGACATCGATCGATGGATTTATTCAGATGCATGCATTCAGAGATATTAGGTCAGATACAACAGCTCGATGATGTTGAAATGTGTGTGCGCTTGACTTTCGACATCGATATTTAATATATAAGTCGATAATTACTAAGCTAAGTTGTGACCAGCATTGCTCATTGATTATCCCGTACCACTTGTTACCAAATAAATATACCGCCCGTCTTACGATTGGTCTTTTGTCAAACCTCCTGCTCACATACAAACCCATCTTCATAATAATGTTAATACAGTACATATCATAATTTGCATTTCATCAGGAAATTTTAATGTACCCGAATATCTACGTCTAGACAATAACCAGAACGCGATGGTTTGAATCCAATGGGCTGTTGCACATGACTCCTGCGCCTGTTATCAGCAAATCGTGATGCAGGCTATATTCCCAGCAGATGTCAAATAAGCTCAATTCCCACGTAAGTTAATGGTAAAGTGTCCCGGTAACCGGCAAGGCTAAAAACATTTCAGTTTATCTGCTTATAAGTTAACCTTCTTTGTTGAGTACAAGTTGTTACATTAGCTTCGGTTGATGCCAAGTACATATTTTGATATTACTTATATCACAGTCGATTAAGAAT
>JAQFYQ010000246.1:0-19211 GCA_034694885.1 Buchholzia appendiculata | reverse complement strand
ATATTTGGAGGAGGCTTATTTCCCCCAAGCCTCTGATACGCGCCGCCTATGTCCGCTGGGACGATGGGTGGACAAAGGAATTGGCTCAAACGTGGAAGAGATGATTATGGACAAGATGAGGGGGACAAAGTTAGAAGCTATTCAAACTTTGCTTATAGGACTATAATTACCCTTGGGTATGGGAAGGCATCAAATACAGCCTTGTGGTATTTACTCAATTATTTATTTGTTTTAATTGACAATGCAGTGAGGTGGTAGTAGGGTAGGTAAGGCAGGGCAACCGCTCAAATCACTAGGCCGAGGTGTGCATCTTGATAATGTAGATGCATTCTATCTGTGCATACAACCAGCTAAATATACTTCATTTATCAGTGAAGCTTAATTTCTGAATAGGAATTGGCAACGAACTTGCAATTATTGCATGAAAGACTAAGGTAACTATCAGAATCTGCAAAGCAATTTGCATTCGACAACTATAATAAATTAATGTCCAGTTGCATTTTATTTAGTTCAAACTTAAAATAAATATTATTTAATGAAAATTAGACGTTTTCTTTTTTATTCTAAATGTAGCGTAGAAAAAAGCACGAGGTGCGCATGATGCAGCTCCAACGCAATAATTGTGGACGTCATTGGAACCCCGACACAATCATGATAGGTACATATTTAGCTGCTTCTAATTTGGAAGATGATAAATTGTTTCATAATGTAACGTTATTAATATTGGAACTTCGCAGAATTGATGGCGGCATGAAACTATTCCGCGTTCAATTTGCTTGATTAAATTAAACAAGGCTGCGTTATGTAAGCGTAACAGCACGGTAATTGCCCCATTGCATCCGGTGTCACCGGCGCGCTTGCGAAACTATTTTGACATCATCAAGCTCGGAGGTATACAAACAATACAGTGTCAGAAAATCCTGAATTATAAATAGTTCTGGCCTGGAAATCTATCGACCGGGACACTGGAATAAGCGTAATCGAACCATGTCAGTTTCATTGTCAAATTTGCCATTTGAGTTATCGCACGAATTGCAACGTTTACGGTTTCCAGTTAAAATTATGAAGTCTGCTAGTACAATGAATCAAATGTTTAATTGTGATTACCCGTCTACACCGGATTTTAATGAGCTATCCGTGAAATATGGTGCCACAGCTAACGACTCTCAGAATATCATCCAGCATAAAGTTTGAAATTACTTTTACTCAACGGTAGCCGATATAGTGTAAATATTATTCCGTGTCAAGGAACTCACTATGTAGTGTCGTGGTGTTGCATCTTTGGATATTGAGCAAAGGTGTTCTTTTTGTACTCTTTTTTTCGTTACATTCTATATTAATTATGATTTGTTCACTTCTATATTTTGGTGTATTAAAGTGTATATAAGCGTCCTAAATGGAAGTGCAATGTCAAACTTTGATAATGGTGTACACTGTACAGAAATTTAATTTGAACTAAATCATGTATTCTTGAAAGACCCATCCTGCATTGACGAGTTTTGCTGTCGTCATCAAGAGTTTTGCATCAGTGATGGAAGTGTACAAGTCGATAGGCACAACATACTCCTTGAACAGAATTCGAAAAAAACTTATAATTTTTAGATACGATACGATAATTTTTAAGCCATCCATAATAATTTTCTTTAGCTACCAACTATGAGCTACAGGCCACCCAGAATACATTTCTTTAGCCATAACCCACACAGAATACCTTTCTTTAGCTACTACCATCTAGAATACTTTTCTTTAGCTAATGCAGGCCATCTAGAATACTCGTATTTGGCTACAGACCATCCAAGATACCGAACTTTTTCTTTCGTTAATTTGAAAAAACAATTGGAAGTTATTTCCATTTAACCCGCAACTGATCAAATGTACTGGCAATTTAACTAGCTAAAAGTAGCAAATATAATACCAAGATGGTAGAAAAGTCCATTATAGTAGCATTTACAGAAGCGTATTGCACTGTAAACTTCATGATGCTAATAAGGAATTAATTTTAAATGGAAAGTACAGTACGCAGTAAAGCCACAATAATATACCGTTGTAGGATTAGGCAATTTTTACAACCAAAATTTAATTCATGTTATATTTATTTCAATCACGAATTGATGTTTAAATCGAAATGATAGATAGCATTTCTTCTGCTTGAAATCTTTGTCGAAACTATGCTAGGTGTAACGTTTCCAACTCGAAGCGGAACATAGTCCGACATACGACATAATATTAGCAACTAATGAATACATTACTAGGCCTATGAATACATTACTAGGTCTAAATCAGAACAAATCGTCGTTCATTTTACAACTAAACTAAACATCCAAATTCTGAAACAACTATCCAATTATTCCCTGATCGCCGCTGTTAGGCTTTTAATTGACATAATGCTCCGCATTAACATAAAACGTTTTCCTGAAAATTACAGATATACTGTAAAGTGCCTTGCGACAAACGCGGAAACATTTACAACAAACTCCGAAACAGAAACAGCAACAACATACAGAAACATAACTCGATACAGTGCAACATTTATAACATGCTAATATAATTTATTGAAAACTACAGCAGTACTAAATATTTATGTTAAGTGAACCGACGTAAAATCTAGTAATCTCTCATATTCACAAACAAGACGGACATTAAGCCTTATATGTTAAGCGCTTCAGACGACGTACAGAACATTCACGGGGTCAATCGCAGGACTGGACGACACAGAGAAAAGTACATGGCAGAATTATGTGGCTGTGAACTTTTGCATCAGCTTTAAAATAAGTCACATTTCTTATAATCGCAGCTGAAACAAGCTAAAACAAAAGTTGTTTGTATCTTTTCTATTAAAAGCCAAGATGTAGTTATATTCTTTAATAAATTTCCGTTATTACTCCATTTGCAATAACGTAGCAAAATATGACAGTTAAGCCCTGTTTAAAACCAATTTTGAATAAGCGCATTACATTTCAAATAGTAGCCTACATCTGTTTTTCAATTTGTTTTCACATAGACCAAACAAAGACATACGTCACATTAGATTTGACATCAGACTTAAGAAAGTTATTTATCGTTTTTAAACAAAATCACTGAAAGTAGCATTTTATCCAGCTTCTCAATTTAATTATTGAAACGTAACACAAAATCCTACGTTGAAAGCACCAGCAATTAATTTTCATTAACTCTATTCAGATCGTTTCATTTTCGTCCTCTAGTGAATCACAGATTTAAGTGGATTGACAAAACAAACACATAAAATAAATAAATAAGTGAGCAAATAGCTAGCAACATGTTTTCAAATCATGATTGGGTTTTGTAGTTATATGCACACCAGCTACTGGGGGCTGCAGTTTCTGTTGAACTTTACAACACATTGAAAACACACAATTCATCGCGAAACGAGTTGTACAAATGAATATCTGTAATTTAATTCTCAAGTTTTTCACCAGCACATTTAATATTCAGTAGAATATTTATCTATCTGCTTGTTTTCAAAGCAACCAATCTTTGAACAGAAGTAGACAGATTTACAATATATTGTCTAAAATAAATCTTTAAAGAATCAAAAGGAAATAAATTTATGGTCTGAGGCTAAATACCGAATAGAACAGATCAAAAGTAAAACTGAATTCAAAAAGGCATTCACATCATAAAGATTACACATGTTATATTTTGAACCAATTCGACTCCTTTATCTAATAGTGCATAAATTAAAATGCATGTGTTAAAAGCAAACGAACTAAATGTTTCTTATTAAGAAAACCATCTGAAATCTTCATTTCAGACTATACACAATTTAAACAAAAATTGCACAAAAGTTAAATGTAATACCGCTACGTAAATAATCATATAAATATGCAAGTAGTGATGAACGGAAGAATGCAACAATTTTCAAATTGATGTAAAGTATTTTCAAAGAATTCACATTTGCGAGAAAAATCTCCCCTAACAGTGAATTTGCAGAAAAGAGCTTTGCAATGAATTTGAATACATCAAGAGAATTATACCAAACCAACTAAATTACACAGTAACTCAGATATATCTATTTATTCCAAATTATTTGACCAATCCTGCAGTTATTGAAATAACAGACAGTATATCATACCATCTTGGCAGTGCTGATCTTTGACTCGCAAACCCGCTGCATGATTTTCATTAAACAATCGGTGGATTATAATAATTCAGCAAATTCAATGCATAACAACATAATCAATCTATCGGCCTTACAAAAACTCACCGTCGATATTACGTCATTGGTGACGTCATCGTGACGTCATCGTGTACGTCATAGTGACGTCATAGTGACGTCATCGTGACGTCATCGAGACACACGTGGTGGAGAGTCATTCAACAAATGCACAGTTAAATTTCAGTTAAATATAAACTCATGCTTGCACAAACCCACTGCGGTTACTAGTACGGAACGTAGCAAACATTTCAACTTAACAGTAAACTGTTTTAAATATCGTAAATAATTTAAATTGAATTTCGCTTTATCATTTGTCGACGGCTCGTCAAAATCCAAAAACAAAAAATCGAGCAATGATCATATAGCAAGTAGTAAAACTTTCAAATCATACACCGATTTGGTGTTGGTAAATTCAGATTCTACAATAATGAACAATTTAATCGTACAAAATCTACAAGTCTATTCATCAAAATGAAACTGAAAATTAAAATCAATTTTGAACCAATTCAAACAAAAACGGCAATTCAGCTCGAAGTCCAAAATTTTTCAGTAAAATAATCAAGTCACAAAATAAACAACAGTTTCCACGTGTGACAATTTAAACTCAAAATTTAAACACTGTGAACGTTGATATCATACCGATTTGAAGCATTTATTACCATACATCGTCATCATCATCATCGTTATCATCCTCATTAACTATCATTATGCCGAATACAATTTCATGCCGATGAACGCGGTATGCAGACCATCTGCTGTGCTGTATAGAGCCGAGTTGGCTTCGCTGACGACTCGCAATACTTCCCCGGCGGGGAATAGGACGACGAGGCCGTGACAGAGCGTGTCCACACCGTTATCGTTCGTCCCGGCACGGATCACATTGAACACAGTGGCAGTTCGAGACTTGAGCGAGATCTGCATTTTCTGGCCCGTGTCCGCACCGCCACATATCTGCACGTAGTAGTAGCCACCTGCAAGACAGACAGAGAAACATTAGAAGAAAGACAGAGAGACAGTAGAAGACAGAGAGAGACAATAGAAGACAGACAGAGAGACAGAAACAATAGAAGATAGACAGACAGAGCTACAATATAAGATAGACTGAGAGAGAGAGAGACAATAGAGGATAGACAGAGAAAGAGACAATAGAAGACAGAGACAGAGAAAAAGAGAGACAATAGAAGACAGATAGAGAAAGAGACAATAGAAGAGAGAGACAGGGACAGAGAGAGACAGAAAGAGAGAAGTAGAAGACAGACAGATGGAGATAATAGAAAAGAGAAAGAGAGATATATAGAGAGAGCGGGAGAAAAAGAGAGAGAGAGAGACAATAGAAGACAGGCAGAGAGAAAGAGGCAATAGAAGATAGACAGAGACAATAGAAGACAGACACAGAGAGAGAGAGAATAGAAGACAGACAGACGCAATAGAAGACACACAGAGAGAGACAATAGAAAACAAACAGAGAGGCAATTATAGAAGACAGACAGACACTAGAAGAGAGACAGAGAGAGACAATAAAATACTTACATAGAGACAATAGAAGACAGACAGAGAGAGGCAATAGAAGACAGACAGAGAGAGACAATACAAGACAGAGAGAGACAGCGCAAGACAGACAGAGAGATACAATCGAAGATAGACAGAAAGAAACAATTGAAGACAGACAGATAGAGAAACAATAGAAGACAGATAGAGAGACAATAGAAGACAGACAGAGAGCTACGATAGAAGACAGACAAAGAGACAATAGAAGACAGACGGGGAGACCATAGAAGACAGAGAGACTTAAAAACAGACAGAGAGAGACAACAGACGACAGACAGACAATAAAAGAGAGTTATAGAGTAAAAGTCTCTGAGCAAAAGGAAAAAACAAGATCGGTCGGTCACAAGCCAGCTGTTTATGTCTGGGCAAACAGTCGTACACGGGTCAAGTAAAGTATTCAATCAAAACATTGTAATTAAAAGTTATCGATTTGTTTTCTAGGTGATAAAAATCGTAAGACAGAACTGAATCGAAACTGTCGTTAACTCAACAAAAATTCGTCCGAGTACTTCTGAAATGCTCTGTTTACGAAAAACGAAATAGAAGCTTTCAGACTATTTACACACCCAAGTCATTACATTGTTGCTACAAAGGCCGTGTCCACTGTCCAGCCAGCATCGGTGTCCAAATTTGAATGCCGATTAAATGTTAATTATTCATAATGGTTATGCAGGTTTAAATCAGTGGAAGATGATGATGAAAAATTCTTTCAGCTTGTTAGCTTCCAAGAGAAAAGTCTATTAATAATATTGATAGTCAAATTCACAATTTTTTCTGGCTTATTCTCGAACTGAATATACTGATTACAATCGACGAAGACAGGATTTTGTATAATCACATCGTGTCGCACAGGATATATCACACGTTGTGAAGCACGCTCATGAAGACATACTTTCATTATACTTCTCATTCATCTAATACTTTCACAACCGGATGTCCTTTGTGATGTCACAGTTTATCTCTAAATATAAACTTTGTCATGCAACTCAAGTAACAGTGCAGAACCCATGTCATATTGTGGCCAGAATTTCATTTCAGAGTGGTTTTGATGTCCATGAACGACCATTTCTTCACATTATAGAGACATTTTTCAAAGTTTTCATTTCAGGGAGAGTTAATCGGTGAATTTTTTAGCGAATGTGGAGAACCTCGCCATTGACCAATATATCCGTAAATTTAAGAACAAAGTCGTATTTTGGTTCAGGCCCAAAAATCCATTTAAACAAGACCCTAAGCATGTACTAATACAGCGAGTGCTACATACTGTCGCCTGTATCTGGGTGAGGCTTACGTCATTGTTGTACAAGCTATCGATCAACACACATATCGATTCTTTATCACCTCAACAATCTGTAGTCAACTCAAACTCTGAGTACATATCGATGAAGCAAATAGAAAAAATTTCAAGTTAAACAAAAATATTTATTTGAATGAACAGAACTTAAAGCAAACTGAATCTAGGCATTAAAAGTTGACCACTGATATGTCGGACACTCCATGAATAGCTCGATTTTACTTGCATCAACAACTAAATAATAATTATATTAATAATAATAATAATAATAATAATGTATAATGATGCAGATTATTATTAAATCGCTTTTAATAACATGGTAAATGGTAAAATTTAATTATTTTGAGTCCTTCGCTTATAGGGTGATCTATATTGGACTTATCAAGGATAATGCTTTTTCAGGCCACAGTCCTTTGCCCAATACATCACAAGTTCTCCAGCATCTACTCTTCCAAACATTGTCATCATCATCCTCATCATCCTCATCAATACTTACGTCAGTTTTCATTGTCAGAAAGGGTTTGACATGTCTCCTGCAACGTTATAGATTATTTAGTAATAAATATTACAATTTATAAATATTGCTTCTGCTTGTTTTCATTTATCCAGCTAATCTGCAAAAGTATGCAATTGGAAATATTATTATGCTCATATAATATAATAAAAACAATTATAATATTTATTTGACATTTAGCAGATTACTTGCCTGATGTGAGTGTGACTGCATTGTTGTTGACGGTAACCCCCTCGGCGACGATCTGGTTGTCAAATGGAAGTGGATCCGTTGCCACGGAGTTCATACTCAAACTTGTCGTGCGGTACAGGCCCCAAGCAGCTCGCTGATCCGTTCCCTTCAATTCATACGGAAAAGCCGTGATGGTAATGAGTGTGAGTGGTCCTGTTCCAGGTGCGATCTGTCCTGCGAGCACCTCCAGACTCACCTTCGATGCAAAGCAATTCGTTATGATCGACCGACTAAGTGTCGTCTCTCCATCGTGGATTGTGGAAGCTCGTACCAACTGGAACGTGTCATCAAGACCACTGAGCTGAACCTGCGCCGTCTGGCCAGCAGCCACGCCGACGGAGAAACTAAAGAAGAAGATTCCTTGAACCTTGCAATCGTACTCGAACCTCGACGAGTCGTAATGACCCCCCTGGGGATTTGAGATCGGGTTCGTGAACTGGACGATAGACGGCGCGACGACGACCTTCGAGTGGATGGCACTGAGGAGTACTCTGTCGGGAGTACGGATCACGTCTGAAATGCTGAATATCGACCAAGTTGTCTGCCGGTTCTCGTCACTGTAGACCGCATCGCCGGCCTGCTGGACATAGACTCGGACACCGCGAGTCATCTGCAGCACTCCCGTGCGGCAATTACTCACGATATCGTTGTGTGCCTTGGAGCGCCAGGCGTAGCCGAGAGGAGGGAAAGCACCGCGTGTGTCTACCTCGGCCGTCAAGGAGCGCTGTGCGCCGGCACAGATCTCGATGAAGTAGAACCCGCTGACGGCCGTCGCGACAAAGCTGTCAGAGATGGCTACGTAGACGTTGTTGCGGTTAGCGACAAGCGTCGGGAATTTGAGTGGGTCTGCGGCTCCCGTGACGACCGCTGTACTGACTGCTCCGAAGCATCCCTCGCCGGTGAGCGGGGCAGCTGACGAGGCAGCGGTCGAAGATCCTGCAGTACTCGTAACCCCTGCTGAAACAGTAGTACTGCCGGTGGCTCCAGTAGTGCTTCCATTACCTGATACAGTAGTGTTTCCAGTCACCCGGCTGGTAGACGCAGTTGTGGCCCCGGAAGCTGCAGACGAAGAGGCTATAATGCCGGCCCTCGTGGTCGTGCTGCTGCCTGCTGCCACAGAAGATCTTGTAGTTGACGACATCGGAGACGTAAGGATAACAGTTCCATTACAGTTGACAGCGCCGATGTACGTTCCGAGTCCAGAGTTGAGCTTCGGCAGATCCTGGAAGGCAAGAACGGTCGAGTAGGCAGCCGTACTTCCTGAGTAGGCAAGCAGCTCGTCCTGACTGATGAGTGTCGTCACGCCTATTGCATACCTCACCACATTCAGTGCCTTGAAGCGATCAATCTCCGGCTGGTAGTTTGGAGCCCAAGTGTTGGTAACAGCTCCGTCGGTGACCAGCACACAAATCTTTGCAGAACGAGTTCGTGATCCACGTGATGGATCGCTGTAGAGCTGTCTGGCCAGTGCAAGACCTCCAGGGGTGTTGGTGTCCATACCGATGTATGGCAGGTTCTTGATGGCCTCCAGCAGGGACTGCTGAGTCAGATACTGATTGAAGTCGAAGACGATTCTGGCATCGATCGAGAAGACGACAATCGCGACGCGATCGTAGAGCACACCAATCGTAAGGTACGTGTATACGATGTCGCTGACGAACGACTGAATCAGGTTCCAGTTGTCAATTCCAGGTGGCTGGTTGTCTCGAATACTGCCCGAACTGTCGATGACGAAGACCAAGTCGATCGGACAGTATCCGGCTGCAGGTGACGGAGGCTGTGTGGCAGCTGTGACTGGCGGAAGGGCTGGACTTGGGATGCACCTATTCCTCACATACATATCGACGCCGCCTTGGTCCTGCACGGCTTCGAGGGTTGCCGTCGTGGACGTGTAGAAGAGGAAACAGGATTGCGTGGGAGAACGCGACGCGATGACGAAGCTGTATCGCGTGCAGTTCTTCGTATTGCACGAGATGCGACAGTCGGCCTGAGTCGTCACACCGTTCTGAACCTCTCCGAGAGAAAGATCCGGAGACTTGTCGCGGTATCGGTCGTACACGTCCGAACAAGGCGCGGTGGCACATTCATAGCGGATACAGCATGTGGCAAGCTGTGGTTCAGCTAGAGACGAGTGACTGAAACAGTTCTTTTGCTTCTCATCGTAGTCGACAGCCAGACACTGGGCGTTTCTCAGACAGGCGTAGATGCACTCCGTCGCCGTGATTCCAGTTCCGACCAGCAGTCCACCGTTTGAATTGTACCCAACGATGACTCGCAGATCATTGCAGCCGAAGGTGCCGCCCGGTGTTGCCGTGTTTGCCTGGGTGGTTGAACCGGACGTGGTTGGAGCGACTGTGGCGCAGCGAGCTCCTCGCGCGATCGTGTGGTGCGTCGTTCCTTGAAAGACGGACAGGGTTCCCGGGTTATTGTTTAGGAAACAGAAGACTGCCTCGGTGGGACTCGTGTCGACTCCGATGCACGTGATGTCAGCCTCGCACGCACGTCGGCAGTCGTCCACGGTCGTGGCACGGTTCGGCGTCCCACCTGGAAGGTTTCGATTCGCCGTCGTCGTCCAGGTGAAGACACAACCTGCCGTCGTTGTACCAGTACTGACTGATGACGTCACGCTACTGGCTCCTAGATACAACCACCAGAACAACTATGCTTAACGATGCAATGAGAATTTAAAATAGAATCTATTTTACTGGAATCACTTTTATTGTGCGCATCGGAACTAAATAAACAGTGGGGAAATATTTTTGCAACATATATAATCGGTATTGCTAGATATGTGCACTGGAACTCTGAGAATTGACATGATTTCACTATTGATGAAAACTTCTGTAGGTACATAGACAGTACTACAACGTGCATGCATTTTAAATAATTGTTTACGTTAGCAACACAAGCAAAGTCTCAATCAATCTAAGGATTGCTACAATTCTTCTTATTATACTAGTCAAACTCGCAAGCACGTAGGCAAATAAGCATGCTTCAGAGTATAATTGCTTTTAACACACATTGTGACCAAAATATCTTCAATATCACAACTAATAATGTGCATCACAATCAGTTCCCTTACAAATTGTTATTAAAACGACGTTAGTTTATCTGAAAAATTAATTAATTTTGCTAAAATAGAGCCTAGTCCACAACCTTCCGGAAGAAAATGTGAGGGTTTAAGACAAATAGTTTTGATTTTGTTCTGCTAACGGCTATGTAATCTGATGTTGGTATACCCATAACACTGGCCTCGATTGGATGAGCGCTTCATGACGCCACACGGAGATGGATTCGGGCCAGGTTTCCTCTTGTCTAAAAAACTCCAAAACTTTATGAATTGTGAAGTGATTTATTATCCATAGAGGGCACAAGAATAACCTATCTATAAACCCCAATCAATCAACTAACAACTTTACTCTAAGCAATAAAAGTACGCTGAAAGCATATTGCAGTTTAAAGCTGATTTATATTAAGATATCCACGATGACCAGTGGTGTTGGGTTTTAAAATTAACTAAACATCTCGACAAGTTAAGCAGTGAGATTGCCAGTGTAAGGAAGGTATCCGGCTGCAAAAATGTGCAATATGACATTGCTAACTACCGAGTTTCTTTCAGCTCGAGCGAACAATTCACTCCTTATAATAACAGAAGAAAACATCTTAGCGTCCGACCCACTTCAAAGATGGCGTTTATTTTTCTGTCTGTACAAGGCAATGATGATGATCCAGAATTAGAACAAAAAAGAGTGGAAGAAGGTCACTGTACTTGAAGTTGTTGCTCCGCTCCCTGTCGTCGTCGATGCCCCGCTCCCTCCTCCTCCTGTCGTCGCTGACACAGTTCTCGTTGTCCCGGTTGATACTGATGATGATGATGAGGCTCCAGATACGGTAGATCTAGTTGTACCCGTTGTACCCGTTGTACCTGTTGTACCGGTACCTGATCACATACACGCAGGCAGCAGGTGAGATCAACGTGTCAAACATCACAACAAATAGTTACAACAAATCACAAACGATCAAAATAAACAATCAATACTCAATAATAACAAATGATCACAATGTACAGTTTGATGAAGGCAACTCTGCTCTGTACTCTGCGTCCGATGAAGTTGCATCTCGACCGAACAAGCTGTGAAACCGGTAAACTCGATGGTTAATAATGTTCACGTTATCTCAACAACAATAACAAAATAACAAATTAACAATGTTTCTGAAGTCATATGCATGTATGTGCTTGATAGCAATTGGAATCAATTCATGCACGAAATTGTACAGCGAAGAACGTTAAAATAATTAAAGTTCAAGTTACTGCAAAAACAAACTTTTCTGTAAGATCGACCTTCACAGTTTTTAAATGAGTTCACTCTAGTTCACTCGACAGGCGAAGAAACTTTAGAACACAAGCATCAGATAAGTACAATCTATGTACAATAATTATACTGCATCACGTGTGTTTTACACACATTTCTAATTTGATTAAGGCGCGCGCATCTGTATCCATTGAAGCCAACAACAAATAGGAATCTGATATGTTTGGTGTGCGCCCATGTGCTTTGTATAATTACGTTGTTGTTTAGCCACAAAGGAACTGCGCGTTCATCGATCTGCTGAAAGTGTGAAGTGCAAGTCGGTCTCTGACACTGACTCTCTACTTCTCTCACGAGATATGCTGTCAAACAATCCTATTAATGGACGCTATTCATGTTGATCGGTAGGTGGCACAGCTGACTACGTGTGTGAGTGTGTACGTTTGTAGGAGGAGAAGGACGGCCACGCCTCGTGGCGACAAATAGATACGCATAGTGACGTAGCGATGGCACCGTTGTCAATCGGGTTCATTCTACTCCACTCGAATGTCAATACTAGTGGCTCGAGTACGTTGCTTGTGCAGATTAAAGTACGTCGACGAATCGTGAAAACTAACATCAGGTATTAGTAGCCAACGTTCTGATTGACTGATTTTATCAGAAATACCTCGAGTTCAATTATCAACGGAACTACGGATACCACTGCAAAGTTCTAAGAGTCGTTCAGGCGTAACGATAAACCAGACAATCAGCTGTGCCATCAGCTGTGCAAGTCGTCTCAATGGCCCGAGTTGAGCGTAGTGAGAACCTTGTGGGGCTGCTAGCAGACATCGAGTCTTCAATTATAGCGAAGTGGGAGTTGCATGACTGTAATCGTATGTCGTAATATAAAGTCAATAGCGAAAAAATCAAGACCGAAATCAACGACGAGTGAGAAGAAAACGATTAATCAAGAAAATGGCCGAAACAGAACCGGTTGTTAGCTGCGGTCCTCATTCCAGGAACCGGAACGAACTTATTCTTGACGAACTTATTCTTGACGAACTTATTCTTGACGAACTTATTCTTGACGGTTGACGTAATAACATATATAATTGTACAAAATTCTTTTCAATTAACTGGAAGAAACTTTGTTGCAATGAAAAGTGAAGTCTTTTATTAATTGGATGTAATATAACTGGCTGTGTTAAAATAAGAGAAAAAATGAAATTATTGAATAAATGCGCTTGACATTTGGAGGAAAGTTCGATCATAAGCTTGACCTTCCTTCGTTATCATCCTAGAATAAGCTTGACCTTTCTTTGTTATCATCCTAGAATAAGCGTGACCTTCCTTCGTTATCATCCTAGAATAAGCTTGACCTTTCTTTGTTAACATCATGAATTGAGCTTGACCTTTCTTTATCATCATCCTTCATTGAGCTGATCTTTCTCTGTTATTATCCTGCATTGAGCGTCACCTTTTTTCGTTATCGCCTGGATCGAATATGACCTTTCTTTTCTCACTTTCTTTTACTGACCAAAATGAAGTCAAACTTCAGGTCACTTGACCAGAGCTAGCGAAATTCCAAGTCGTTCAGAGACAAGCGAAGACAACAATGAGCGGGCGAAGCTTTAAAATCGTCGTAAAATTAATAACACGATAATAGCAACTTAAATTTTATTTTGGATTTCCATGCATCTTAACCGAAATAACCTTAACGTCTCCTTGCAAATAAACGACTAAACGATAACGCGTAGAATAAATTTCCTGTTCATCATGCTTATTCTGACACTGCCTTGCATAGTGCATGTCATGAGCATGCACTATAAGCATCGCGCATGTCATGAGCATGCACTATAAGCATCAGGCGTGTCATGAGCATGCACTATAAGCATCGCGCATGTCATGAGCATGCACTATAAGCATCAAGCGTGTTATGAACATGCACTATAAGCATCAAGCGTGTTATGACACTCTCTTCTACAGCTACAAAAGATTTTTTATCGCCCGGTACACGAATAACGTTTTAGCCCTCGAGACAAACAAGACTACATCAGATTTAAAACAAGCTCAAAGTCACGATCAGGTCAAAAGCCACGCCGAGGTCAAGTCAAAAGGCACGCCAAGGTCAAAGGCCTCGCCCAGGTCAAAAGCCACGCCCATGTCAAAAGTCACGCCCAGGTCGAAAGCCACGCCCAGGTCGAAAGCCTCGCCCAGGTCGAAAGCCACGCCCAGGTCAAAAGCTTCGCCCAGATATTAACAGCGATGGTCGGTGCATCACGCGAAGTTTACGACTGGGATCAGCACAACGAATGGAAGAATGCGTTGCGAGGTTTTTTCTGATGCAGGGCAAACAAAGTTTAACAAGATTTATTCAATAAGTGGCGCAACTGCTAATTTGTATAACGAAGGTGTGTGCAGTTGATATCCAACTTGCACACAAAACAGTCTCTAAAGAACAATAATGCAAGATCATAATTTAACAGTTTTCACATGGACAGTTTTCAACATCGATTACCAACAGGATAGTATTCGTCATGACAGTTTTAATATGAAGGACAATTTTCAATAGGACAGTTTTCAAGAAGACGGCTTTCAAGAGGACAATTTTCAATAGGATGATATTAGCAAGACAATTTGAACAGGACAGTTTTCAACAGACAGTTTTCAGCACGACACTTTTCAACAGAACTGTCTCCACAGGACAGTTTCAACTGGACAGTTTTTTCAATACGACAGTTTGTAACGGAACTGTTTTAAATAGGGTACCTTTCAACAGTACACTTCTAAACAGGCCATTTTTCAGCAGAACAGTTTTAAAAAGAACCGCGCTTTGCAATCTACTAATTCAAATCCAAACGATGTTCCCACAAAAATGCTCTTAAAGATCGAATATAATAGAGCTACAAATTCCTCAAATTTAAATCTACTAAACAGAAAGAGATCCATAAAGTTAATCAAGCCACAGCTGGGGGTGAGCAAATTGGAATCTGGGAGCCTGAAATCCCGATCCGATTAAATTTCAGAGCATCGAAATAGCAATTCGATCAACATATTTTGCGTTTCGGTTGATTTCTATAATTGATGTCAACTGGAACATAATACCGGCACGCCCTGTCTTGGTGACGTGAATGGTGTTCCAACATCGGTCAATTTTGAAATATCTTTTTAAAGATTGTCGTAAATTGTTTGGAATCAACGTTCTGGTTAAATATAACTGAATTGACCCGCTGCAGGGGCCCTAAACGCACCGAACTGAAGACACTACTAGAATCTGGACCTGCTTTCCCATCAAAGACCTTATACACTTAGCCGAAACAACGAGACCACACAGGCAAGCGAACAATGACATTCAAATGCAGGAATATCGAGTTAGATCTTGCTTATACGTCATAAAAACTTGCTTCAGAAGTTGCTCCACTCGAGTTACCATCTGTTTGAAGTTGTTAGAAACTCTCACTATGAATCCAACTCAATGAAACCCACTTCTCCAAAACATTAACTTAATTCACCAGCTATATTAAAGATTTTTACTTCAGATCGATGCTAACGAATTACAACACTACTGGAGTACATCCAAAAGAGTCGTCCAGTGAAACTTATGCATGTTTATAAATGTATTTAATTTTATTATTTTACATTTATTCGCAAAAACGAGAGAGAGAGTTGTTCTTCCGGTGACCGAACTGACAACCAATATCAATTCTACTTCTCAATTATTCAGCGGCTTGTGTCCCTGCTTCAATCTTTAACTTTATTAACAGTTAAACTGCATTTCATTTTTGTATTGTAGTCTACACACAGCGATGACCCAGTTCAATGACAGCGCTATGCTCCAATAATTTACAGACTGCATTTCACTGAAGCAAAGACATCAGACGACTCTGCAGCGGCCATGTTTATTGTGTTCACTGTCTGAAGTACTCTGTACTGGCTCGGAACAACTACTAGTACATCACGCGACCGGTGTGAGGTGAGATCTAATACTGATAAGCGATTTAAAACAGCTTGCGATTCTACAAAAATGGTGATGACAAATCTCTCTAAAAATTAACCGAGTTAACAGGATTTTGCTAATTAAAAATAGTTGACAGGGTTACAAATTAATCAGAGTTAACAGGATTACAAATTAATCAGAGTTAACAGGATTACAAATTAACCAGAGTTAAACAGGATTACAAATTAACCAGAGTTAACAGGACTGTAAATTAACCAGACTTAACAGGATTACAAATTAATCAGAGTTAACAGAACTTAAATTAACCAGAGTGAACAGGATTACAAGTTAACCAGAGTTAACAGGACTGCAAATTAATCAGAGTTATCAGGATTACAAATTAACCAGAGTTAACAGGACTGTAAATTAACCCGAGTTAACAGGATTGCAAGTTAGACCTGGCTTATAACCCTGTCAACAATACACTAATAGTAACAAGCTTAAGACAATTACAGGTTCATTTAGCAAAACTAGAAAAAAAACATTCTGCAGAAAATTATATCCGCCAATACTTGTTTAATATCATCAAGTTAAATTTGTCTTGTTGGCATTGTTGATTTGTTATTGGCCGTCTTTTATCGTTGTTAATTTGTAATGTTTCTTTTCGTCTGCAGTCAAGACAAAATTATTTGCACAAATAAATAAAATAATCACATTTACAAATATGTTTAGTTTAGTCAGCACGATCAGATTTATTCACATATCTATGATCATGATATAATATTTGATGCTATCAGATTTGAAAGCCACAGGATAGTATGAGTAAATTAATATTAAAACAGTCGTCGAAAAATTAGTGTTTTATTACTGTTCGAAAACGAATTATTTAAACTTTCGCGTGTATCCTGGCTCATTTAATTACTATTATTTAATTATTTAGTTACACTTGTAGTATATTTATAGCAGGCCATTTTAGTGTTTTATTAATACCTACAGTATGCGATATCACCGGCATGATGTTCACTATTAACACTCTTGCATTTTGACTAACAAAATGTGGTTATTCTTTCAATTTCATAAAACAGTTCTCAGAATCTGTGCCTGGGTCCAATTTCATGATCATGTACAGTGTGCAGCACTTGAAATTACAACAATTACTAGCTCCAAAAATACAAAATACCTGTCAGGAATAACTTTATACTAAATATCAAATTCAAACTGCTCAACATTCAGCACAACATTCAGATTATATTGATTGCGAGACAGATGTCTTTGTTTAGTTTAGACCAAATCCGACTTCACCGGTTTCAATTCGACACAGAGAGCTTCGCTCCTCAGCTTGAATGGATGTATCTAATAACTGCACGCGTGCGACAGGGTAGATGACCAGTGGGTGCAAAAAGTGCACAGAAATGTGTACAGAATATGTACAACGAAACGACCAACTTGGTAGATAAAAAGCGTGCACAGAGTGGCACAAAGGGCACAAAGATGGCACAAAGAAGCACGGTTCTACATGTGACGTCACACTTACATCTCGTGAATGTATATTGATCTCCAGGCCAATCAAGATTGAACTATTTGCACTCCAGAGTGCACACGTGTCCAGCACGTGACTTGCCTATTACAACAGTGTCACTTTGTCATGACTAACTATGTTGACATGACGACACTTTGTCATGACTCTAACTATGTTGACATGACGACACTTTGTCATGACTCTAACTATGTTGACATGACGAAACTTTGTCATGACTCTGACTATGTTGACATGACGACACTTTGTCACGACTAATTATGTTGACATGACGACACTTTGTCATGACTCTGACTATGTTGACATGACGACACTTTTTCATGACTCTGACTATGTTGACATGACGACACTTTGTCATGACTCTGACTATGTTGACATGACGACACTTTGTCATGACTTGACGATATTTTGTCACGACGTTAGCTTTCTTGACATCAAGATAATTCGTCATGAAAATGAGATTCAAATATATATTGCTTGTACAAACCTGAGCAATCCCTGCTGAGCACTCGATACTGCGTCACATCGTTATCCGAAAAGTAGGTATTTTCATCCAGCAAATTGACCCGATTAGTGTGAATCCAGCAGTACTCGGTAATGGGTCTCGTTATATCCACCTCATAGGCCACGCAGGTCGGGTCGTTGGTGCACTGGGCCTCGCAGGCTGCCTGAGTCCTTAGAGCTTGATAGTTGAAAGCACCTATACTTTGCTGGTTGACGAATCTTGCATAGGTTGCTACACACACACCGCCAGTGCTACCGGTGCCCCCAGTGCCAGTGCCCCCCGTGGTGGTTGGTCCACTCGGATTACTGCAGTCACGGCTGACGACACGACTCTGGGTCACGAGTGAGTTATCCGTGAACGTCGTGTTGAGATTATCTCGGACTTCGTGGGACCAGCAGATCGACGGAGCCTCTGGGCTCAAGTCCACTTCAAAGGCGATGCACGTGATGTCCCTCGTACATCGGTCCCGACAGGCGTTCCCGTCCAACCCCGGGCGTTCCGTGGCGAACAGAGAGTGCTCCCCAGGGAGGTTCAAGTAGGTGGCACAAAGTCCGCCCTGTCCACCTGCCGTCGTCGTAGACGAAGCCCCGGAAGTACTCGTCACCCCGGTTGGACCGGACGACGTGGCCGAGCAGGAGAACCTCTGCCCAATGATGATGTGCGTGGTCACTAGTGCAGTGCCGAATAATCCAAAGTCAAGGTCGCTCGCATCGTTGACCCAGCAAGCGTACACGCCAGGAGTCGTCGCGTCGTCTTGATAAGCCACACAGCTGGGCGTGTCCAGGCAGTACTGACGACACGCATCCGTGTTGGTTATCCCAGCAATCTTGTCCGCAAGGACGAGGTTAGCGTCAACTGTCGTGTTGAAGCTGGCACAGAGTCCGGTGTTGGACGGGAAGGTCACGGAGGTCGATGGAGCGGTGGATGGAGGTGCAGAGCTTGGACCGGACGTGATTGGGCTCGTCGGCCCCGTTGCCGTTGAGGTACAGGGGAACCTAGTGATGATGTTGATATTAGCATTGGGGTCATCGTTGAACAAGTCGGTGTTGGAGTTGACGGGCCGCAAGTGAAACCAACATTCTATAGAAACTCCGACATTTACAATCTCGTACGCCGCGCAGTCTATGGTCAGACCGCAAGTGTCCAGGCAGAGTTGTTGCGTGGTAATAAGCGACT